>JAPYZK010000007.1:0-97818 GCA_030522785.1 Platygaster equestris
AAGAAGAAAAGAAAAAAAAAAGAAAAAAAAAAAAAAAAAAAAAAAAAAAAAAAAAAAAAAAAAAAAAAAAAAGAAAAACGTTCGGAGCGTCGGTGGCCGCGGCGCGATATTTATACGAGAGGCTGCGACCCGCGGAGCCACGAGCCTTTAAGGCACACCCACATCGCTGCGTCGATTTCGATCGTCGACGGAAAACGAACAACGCTCCATTTTCATTAGCCGCTCGATCTTATCGCGCGACATTCGTTGCGCAATTCTCAGCTGCGAAATTGTATATAATCGCATTTCGAAAAGTCACCGCGTCCACCGAATATATTTACGCAGTTGCGAAAATTCGCGGCTCGATTTGTAATGTGTCTAAACTTTTTTGAAGGTGATTAATTCATGCGAGGGTGCATGGGGGAGGGGAGGGTGAAATTTTTCAAAAATTCGGAAAATTTGCTCTAACTTTGGGGACATTTTCGTATCTACTGCACATAAAGGTTGAAGATTATTGTATTGAATTAAATGATAAATCACTGATCTGTCAACAGTGTAAACAACTTTTTTTTCTTTAGATAAAACATCCGTCAGGATCTGATATGAATTTGGAAAAATCATAATTCGAATTCCGAAGTCGAAGTAAAATTGGAAAAAAAATTTTTCGGTTATTTACCTATTGTTTATTATGGATTTAACATATTTAATCTCCATTTTCCCATAGTGTAATATCTTTGAATAAATAATTCAACTTGAGAATAGACAAGTTGATGCGAAAAATTCGTGATTCAAATGCAGTGAACGTGGGTTTCACCCGAAAGTGCGGATGAAAAGGCGAAAAAGTAAAAAGCGCGAAATTCGGGGGCAGGCGGGTCAAGTCGTGGCGTGCTGGCGAGACGAGGGGAGGGAAGGGAAGATAAATATTGCGAGCGAGCAAGCGGCGAAGATGCGGTAAAAAGAAAGAATAAAATAACGAGCGTCGACATGATCCATAATACATGGGATTGGTGTTATCGCGCGCGAGTTACGTTGTTCCGAGAAATTCGTCACCCCCCACCCCCCGCGAGCACACGCCCGCGAGTCCACGCTCGTATGATATTATAGCCAGCCTTTGTCGCTTCAACTCAAGATTTGCGTGGAATTTATTTTTACGGGTTATCTTTTCCAGCCACAAAAATTTTGTTCAATCCTCAGTCTAATTCAGTTTAATTTACGAGTTTTTAAATTTAAATCAAAAGTATTGTCAAATTACGAATAAATTAAGGGATGAATTAGGAATGGATTGATTTATTAATATTATTAATAAATTGATTATGATTAATAAAATAAATATTGTCAAATTACGTAATTTGAAAATATTTTTTAGACCTGATTCGGTAACAATATTTCCGATTTATTGAATACTATGATTATTCGATCGACATTTAAAACCCTCAAATTGAAAAATGTTTTGCTGGTATAAAAATTGGCTAAGTCAAGCAAAAATGAAGTAGATAGGTCAAGAAATAGAAAATTTCGAATTTTCCGAAATTATCCGAACGAAATGTTGTATAGAATCAACAAAAGAATTTTTTGTTTCTTTCAAATTTAGACGGATCGAGAAATCGAAAAAAGAACAGGTCTAGAAACGGCCTGTAGGTCGAATAGCTGCGTAGCTGTCGCCCACGTCTGGCGCTCCGACTCCGACGATTTCGTGCGTCACGTTCCCGTTATCAATCGAGCGTCCCTCCCTCGATGCACGAGCTATAACATGCACGGGCTAAATGGTCCTCGCGCCAATCGGGACGTGTGCATGAGCGCCCAACTCGCACTTGACTGCAGCCTCTCCGCGTTTGCTTGTTATTATACCCGCGCTCGCCTATTATGCCAAAGCTTTTCACGGCTCGAGCGCGACTCATCTCGAGTTCGCCATGTGTCTCCGTTAAAAAACTCACGAAAACGTATCTCATCAGATTTAGCGCGGAATATGTGTCTTAAACTGAATTTCGATTAAACAACCTCATGAAATTTGGAAGTGAAGATTCTTTTGGTAACGTTGGAAGTTGTTTTACTCGTAGTTTTGCGGGGTAGGAGAAAATGGAATTTCATGACAAATTTAAGTGTGTTAAGAACTAAAATCGCTATGGACTGAAATTCAGACAATCTCAAAAATTCCGAAAAACCTCCCTATTTTTCAAAATGCTTCCTAAATTCTCTCTCTCTCTCTCTACGCTTTTTTCCCATCTCCCTCGCTCGCCCATACCACCTGAATTCAACCCCTTACATAAACCTCTCCTCCAAATTCTCCCATCTGAAACCATTAACTCGCGATTCAACAATGCAAAACTTTCTTCATATTCCAGGTGAGCCGGTACCTCGATGCGCCGGACATAATAACGGGGAACACGAGCCCCATGGAACCGGCGGTGAAGCAGAGGTTGCTGCGTCACCTGGACAGCTGCGTCTCGGAGCTGGACCTGGACCTGGGCTCGCGGCCCGACAGCGGCATGGGCAGCAGCCCCGGCAGCGTGACGGACTCGCGGGTCGCCGGCGTCGCCAGCCCCGTCACTACTCTCGAGCACCACGTGCATCGCGAGCACGTGCAGGTCCCGGCGCCGCACCCTGGCGTCCTCATCAAGCCCGAGCTGCCGGATCTCGACGCCGCGGCGCGGCCTGATAGCAGTACCACGGCCGGCGACGAGAATAATAACAGCAGCCGGCCCACTTCGGCCTTCAACCACCAGCTCAACCCTGTCCAGCTCGGTACCGCTGTCCTCGACCCCGGACACGGCGACGACCCGGACCAGGCCGCCTCCACCTCCTCACAGCAGAACCCTAACATGCTCTCTGTGGTCCAGGTCATACCCTCGAGACTACCTGACGGACAGGTGATATTAATTTTTATTCTACTCATTAGGGGTGTTGGAATGAAATTTGCCAACTTAGAAGATGAATGGAAAATCCAAAACATTCTTACAAGAAGTGGAGAATTCTTGAAAATAATCAAAAATCCTCACCAAGCAACGAAAATCTTCAAAATTGAGTAAAATTTTTCGACCTACGAGATTCCGATACTGAATACGCCTCTATAACACGTTTAAAAGGCAGAATAAAATTCTCGTAGAATTCTTAGTCACCACGTAAAACGTGGAAGATTTGAACAGTCATCAAACTTTTACTTCAATGACTTTTAGACGACAGAAAATTCCTGACCGTAATAAACGCATTGCAGGTCGTCTTCTTGCTACCTAGTCACTACGTGCAGCTGGCCGCCGCGGCCGCGGCCAACGGAATCAGTATCGGGCCGAATCCGCCGACGGCAATCTGGGCCGCGACCAACATGTCGCTGCTCAAGGCCACGGACAAGCTCATGACGAAGAGGCCGCTAGACGAGAGCGGCGTCCCCATTGATTGGCTCGACGAGCACGGCAAGCCCTGCAAAAGCCCGCGCCTGGACCAGCCCGAACAGCCCCTCGATTTCACAACCCCGAAAAAACTCAAAAACCATCACCCTGGCGACACCCTCATCTACGCCGACAGATCTCAAGGGAGCGAAGAGCTCGACGTCGCCTCCGTATCCTCGGGCCGGCCACAGCCTGTTAAAGACGAAGAGGGCATGTGGCGACCCTGGTAAACGCGATTTTCGACACTTGGGCTTCGCTTTTATTCCGTTCAGCTTGGGTTTTTCTGCGATTTTTGAATCTAGTTATCAGAGAACTGTCAAGTTTTTCAGGGTTGTAGTCTCCCAGGTGATTCTAGTTTTTATAAAAACCTTATGAAATTATTGAGTAATTTTTATTTAGAAATGAACGTTTTATTAGTCGATTTCATAAGATAAGCGATTTTTATACCGTGATTTTATAGAATATTTATAAACATGCTTTTTTTCATAAATCTCGAATTAAAAAAAAAGTGTTTTATAAAATTTGTATAAAATCGTTTTATAAAAATTGCAAATTTTATAAAAGTTGTATAATATCAATTTTGGAAAAAAATGAAATTTTATAAAAAATTTGTGTTTTCATAAAAGTTTTATAAAAACCTAAATCACGAACAAAAAAGCTTTTTTATAATTAGTTTTGGATTGAGAAGATATCCGCAATCTTAAATTTATGAGGATTTAAATATGACGCTCAAATTAAAATTTTGTTAAACTTAATAACTATCCTTTCGTCATGATTATTGTAAATATGAACAAAAAATTTCAAAAAATGCAGGAAACTTAAGCTGAACGGAACGTGCAAAATCCTCGATATGGACCTGCCATCGCTGAAAATGGAATAAATTGTTCACTCAGAGTGAACCATTGTTGCATCAATAAAATATCGTAATCCAATTATTAAAAAATTGAAAAAATTGTACTATAAGAAACTCGATCAATCATTTCCTGAATAATCGCTATTTTAATCAATCGACTGTACAGAACAAAATATCCAGTCAAATTTCAATAATCATTATTTTCTTGAATCAACAAAATATCCATTCTGAGTGTGCAACGTCTAAACGAAGCACCAATCGTATTGAGCATTTCTCCGAGCGTTTTCGAAATCTTCTCGGAATCTACGAGAGATATTAGCAGTGTTTATCTTCCTATTTTAGCTGGATCATTCATATTTTTAATTTCAAAGGCTGTTATGTGAGCGTCTGTTAAATATGTACCGAGTGAGCCACAAAACGTTCTAGAAACCTTTCTGAAACGTCTAAATGTCCGATTTCTAAGGTTACATTGACGTTTGACCAACGTTACCAAAATCAACCTCTCTATGTTTCTCAGTGGGCAAACAACTGAGTAATGTGACAAATGTTTGATTAAATTTTCCAAGACGGCTCTAGGAAATGTTTCAAACGTTTTTGGGCTAACAGAACAAAATGCGGCGCAATAGTCTCTAATAAATGTAGACGACGAGCGAGTGATAGACAAAAGCATGGGTGACTTGTATTTTTGTTAGTCTACGGTCTGTATATAGTTACCATCGAGATTCTTGCTATTGAACATATAGATTTATTTTGATGTTATCTAGGTGTAAATGTATAAGCGGCAAATGTGCAAATTCAACAAGGTCATCGCAAGTCTAAGGTGTAGAATGTATATCTATACTTGTTAAATATCTGAAATTCGATTTCGTATTCAATGTACTTAGTTATTCAATAAATGCAGACATTGGAATGTAGGTATACAGCAATGATTTATTCTTTCGGAATGTTTTGACTTAACCTATACAATTTTACCTTCACAGAAAAAATAGTATGGTTGCCTTAACTATATAAATAGTAACATTCGCACCAACCATATCTGTGGTTTGTACGACTATAGATATGGTCGTAACAACAATAGATATAGTCGTACCAATCATAGGAATGATAGGCGCAAATGTAACTATTCAGATGGTTGAGACAACCATAGTGTTGAATGAGTGAAACGTCACTATTTTTAGAGTGGTATTTTGCATGCATAATTATGATTGTTCTACTAAAGAACATGAGTGAATTTAACTTAAAATGAGGCAATAATGGCAGTCGTGAAAATTTACGAGGAAAAAGGGGATGAGGTTTTGATACCTTACTTGAGCTAAAATTGTGCGAAATTCCGCGCTGACGATGTGTGATAATATCGAGTTATAATCAGTGAGTTGACAAAACCGATATGCGGGAAATAATGACTAGAAGTGACTTGAAGCAAAAAATGCTCCAGTTCACGGTTTCCAAGTTATTACCGGAGATGCGTGATTTATTAGATAAAGCATGTTCAGTCTGGATTTTCACTTACAAATTTCTATCAGGTTTTCAAATATTCATATTTAAAAACTCGATGAAAATTGTTAGTGAAAATTGTAGCACGTTGTACATATTACATCAAGTATATTTTAGATATGTTCTAAAGATATGTTCCGCTCCACGTCAACCGAAAGTTGAATTCCCCGTTGTTTTTCGTCCTGCGTCTTTCATGATAACAAACAATTTCCAGGGTGGAATTTTTTCCTGGTCCAACCATTTTTCGGTCAGCTGTAACATTGACAAAAAAAATTTCTCAAAGACGTTTCTTCCACAGAAATCTAAACTGAAAAAAGGAAATCAGGAACAAATTACTTTTTTTGAAACTTGTCCCGAACCAAAATGACGTCTTGTTTCTGGCATATCAGTCGAGCTTCTAGAATTCATTGAAAATAATGTTGAATTGTCGCTGATTGGTGCTTTGGGAGTAGTTGTGACGGTGATATTTTTCGCTTCATTTTTTGCCGAAGTTGTCGTGTTCGCAGGACTCATTTTTTGATGCAGTTTTGGACGTCGCGTTTTGAGAGTCGTTCCAGACAAAACTTCGGGAGGTTGATTCCACAGCGATTGTAATTTCCAATCAGTTTCCAAAGGGAAAATTGAATCCACTGGGATATTTTTGACGAAATGGGAGATTAGAAGGACGTGAAAAACCACACCTGCAAGTTGTAGGAGATGAAAATTAACTGCATGGTTAATAACATCGAATATTAATTGCAGTTATTTTTACTAAGTTTTATTACGAATCATATTTCCTTATAATTCTTGTATAAATAATCAGGAGCTTTTTGAAATGACATGGAAAATTGACTCACGTGAAAAATTTTTTCGCATTTTCTTGAGAGTCGTAATTTTTTCGATGACAGATGTAGAAAACGATGCGAGACACTGGAATGTTCGAGTTACATGATTCCTTTGACACGTTTCGATCGCATTGTACTAAACAGTGTGTTCGAATTGAAGAATGGAAATCTGCGTAGAGCAGAAAATAATCATTCATTGCTTTGAAGCAAAAAAACCCGAATTAGAATCAATAATATAAATTAGTGTTCATTTCTAGATTCAGTCTCGAAATTCACCAGAAATTATTGAATAACGATTTTTCATTTAATCACTGGACAAAAAATCGTGTGTGCCAAATCTGCAAATAGATTACAAAAAATTTGAAAACAATAATTTTTTGCAACTGAGCCGAAATTTTAACTCAAGATTTCTACTAAACATAAAGAAAGGAAATTATAAAAAAATTCCTTCCGAGATAATAGGTTCCTTTTTTTTTAAATTAGGCGTAATTAGAAATATGAAAAACGCATTTTTTCTAGCAATATTCATACTTGTTTTATTGTCTCAACTTTTGCAATACCAAGGAATAGGAAAACCGAGAAATGCAGTGTCTACGCGTTGTATTTCGTATTCTATAATATATCCGTAATATTACGATGTATTGCTTCCGTTAAATAATATGGTAATTGAATATGGTTGTGCATTGCAAGTTTCGTATAAAATGTTACGCTCTGTAGCTTATCTTATACATTATCATGATATCATTGGTTCGCATCGCGCGGCTTGAACTTTTACGATATTTTTTATAGCTAGAAATGCAGCTAAAGGACTAGTCCATTTTCACAGGTGCATTCGGTTAAATTTTTGGTTACGTTCTCACAGTTTCTTGTACCAAAACAGATAGTGCTCTCCTTCACTTATTCGCAGATCGTCTACACCTGGAACAATGGAAATTCGAATCAAATTGGTGATATATTTGAGGACAGTGTTTGGATTGTCTTACGAAGGAATTAATTGATTAGAGTTCGGTGACGATTTAAAATTTTGAGGATTTAATGATACGATTTATCAACATTTTCCGACGAATTTCCGAAAAATCTCATTATTTGAAATATTCCGGGAGTTATCGAGGGATTTGTTTGATTTTATAATTTAAAAAATTAATGTTATGATTTTTTTGGAAAATCTTGAGATTTGATGGTAGGCGATTTTCAGATTTATGGTGACATTTTTGGAAACATGGAATTTATAGATTTTCTTATATTTAGAACATTCAAGGTTTTTCTGAAAATTCCTAGGTAAATTTGGAAAAATCGTAGTTTGAGTATTATGGTAATTATCTTAGATGTTTTTTCAGCAATTTTTTTTTAAGATAGTAGAAAAGTTTCTAAATTGTGATATCTCAAGTTCTAACACGAATGCCAGACATGTTCCGACGAATTTACAAAAAAACCTTATCATTTGGAGTATTTTGGGAATTTTCGAGGGACTCTCTCGATTTTATAATTTTAAAAATGAATATTATAATTTTTTTTTACATCATAAGATTTTATCGTAGGAAATTTCCGGAATTATAGTGATTTTTTGAAGTCTAGAATTTATAGACTTTATTAAAACATTATTGGTATATTTAAAATATTCCAGGTCTTTCCAGAAATTCTCTGGTAAATTTAGGAAATTCATAGTTCAAAAATTATGTAATTATCTCAGAATTTTAACAGAAATCTTTGTTGTTAATTTTTCTTCAAATTTTCTCATAAAAATTGATAGTAGGAAATAGTCTAAGTTGTTAATCTCAAGTCCTGTCACGAATACCAGACATTTTCCGACGAATTTCCGATAAAACCTGATTATTCGGAATATTCTGAGACTTTTCGAAAGATTTGAATCGATTTTTATTTTAGAATTAAAAAAACCACCATGATTTTTTTTAATCTTTGGATTTCATGGTAGGCAATTTCCAGAATTACAGTGATTTTTTGTGATCTAGAATTTGTAGAGTTAAAAATTCTCGGTACATTTCAAATATTTCAGGTTTTTCTGGAAATTCTCTGGCGAAATCGGGACAGTCATTTACTATTATGGTAATTGTCTTGAAGTATTGAGGTAATTTATTCAGAAATTTTTTTTAGCATTGTAATTTTTTTCGGAAATTGTTTCATGAAAAATGATAGTTGAAAAATTTCGGAATCAATATCTCGAATACTTTCTTGAAACGTTCTAGAAATATTTCAAGTATCCCAGGTTTTTTAAAAATTCTCTCAACATTTTTTCGAACTCATGACTGAAAATTATCAAAATTATGATAGTTCTCCAAATCTTAGAATTCGAAAACTTTCCAATCCTGTTCGGAAATCTAAAATTTTGTGGCGTCAACGAATTGGCTTAGGGGATAAAAAAATGTCTCTTCTTCAATTATCAAGCTATGACTATCAAAAATTTCTAAATCTAGACTAGGATGCATTTTTAGTAAATTCACCTCCTGGAGCGACTAGTTGATTGCCAGGAGGTGAGGATGGTCGGGGCAGCGACGGCAGTCTGTAAAGCAGCCAGTAGTGATACGACATGGGTTCCTCTTTGTATCCAGCCAGGGTGTGAACGTAGTGACCATTGGGCCATTCGGAGGCCACGAATTCGAACTGCGACGACTTCTCCGCGGCCAAGACCATTATGTTGTAGAAAGATTCGTTTTTCGGCGCCGACAGGGTCAAATTGTGAGTTTCGTTAACGTTGCTGCCGACCCACAGCGTGTACGACACGTTCACCAGCATCGGAATTGCCTCAGTCGTTGGTAGTCCAGTTGTCGTAGTAGTTGTCGTAGATGTTGTTATGTTTGATGTAGTTCCAGTTGGTCGGATTGTCCGAGCTTGAGTTTTTTCAGGCGTTGGTACGTCTGCAACTGTTCATTGGGCTTAGTTTAGGAGGATATAAATCTTTATAGATGTAGCGAGGACAAAATATCAGTTTCAGTATTTATCGGGGAAAATTTATATTTGCAGGTGGTGACCAACTTTTGGAATTTTTAGAGTCATCTCTTGAAAAGTAGGGTTGTGATTAGAATTGTCGCTGAAAAAAATATTGAAGTTGAATTAAGTATTTTTCTTATTCCTGTTTTTGACTTCAGTTGGTGATATTGTGAATATAGCTCTCAACTTCATGAAACTTAGCAATTTAACGTTTTTTTTATAATTCTAATTAAGATTTTAACTTTCTTGAAAAATGTATTTTTTGAAAAATGTCCGTATTTTCGACTGGTTTTGCATCAAAATGAAAAAATTTCACCAAAAAATTAAAATTTCTGTTAACTGGAATTTGGAGATATGAAAAATTTGGAAAATCTTGATAAGTTCGAGAATCTCACGAATTCAGATAATTATGAGGTTCCTAAAAGTTTTGATAAATTTGAAAGTTTTGAGAATATATAAAATTTTTGAAGTTAAGAGTATTTCAGATATTTCTATTGTTCTGGAATTTCGAAAGATGTTAAAATTTCGAGAATGTTGAGAATTGTAGAAGTTTTCATAATTTTTACCATTTTGTAGAACTGAGTAACGTATGAGAATTCTCGAAGTTTGAAGAATTTGGAATATGTTGATTATTTCGAAATTTTGGAGATTTTTGACAGATATAAAAATTGTTAATTTCTTAAAATTTTAACTATCTCCAAAGTTTCTAGAATTTAAAATATTTTGATCATCATAAATTTCATAAAATCCCAACAACATCGAAAAATTTCATTATTCAGAAAATATCACACAAGATTTCGAAGTCCTCTAAAAATGTAACAATTTTGTATATTCCACATTTTTCGGACATTTCAAAAGTTTCAGGACTTTCGAATACTTCAATAATACTGAAAATTCAGCCATGGAGGAGACGAGGAACATTTCCTCGTTTTTCGTTCTCACTACATCTATAGACACCCTAAATTCATCCTAATACATAATTTGATTCCTGTTATACCACTTGTCGTCGTAACTCGAGGAGGCGAATTCTCAGCAGCGCCTTGCTCGCATTCCAGGGTCCTGAGGTTATCTATCCCTCGTCTAGCGACGCCCAGAATCGTTTCCGCAGTGGTTCGCACGTCATTATTAAATGACCCGTTCGGCTTTTGTCGTGACGCTATCCAGGAAATAGCAGCAGATCTGTTCCAATTGTCCAAAGGTTCGTTCTCCACTTCCTCTAGAGCTTGCACCACTAGGGCCGTTGTTCTAAGATCGCCGAAACTCCCATCGGGCCTTTGCTGCTGAGCCAGGCCAACAGACGGTTTCCGTACGAAGTGGTGTAGGTTTCGGTGTCGATGGTCTTGCACGATGCATTTCAGAGCGAGCACTACCATTGCCACAGTATCTGGGGAGTAGATAAAGTATCGTAGAATTCTGTTATGCAGTGCTGTGAATTGAACAATTGAAGGGTGGCATTTCGCATAGTGTTGAGTGCCATTTCGATAAGGTCAATTTACTTTAGCGGGGCAATGAACCTTATTGAAAAAGCACTTAACACTTTTAGGATTTCGCCCTTCAATTGTTCATTGATTGTCTATTCTGCAAAATCGAGAATATCCTTCAACTTATGTTTAAAATAATTTTGTTGGGACATACCAACATTGTGGTCTTGCGCCGCGTTGGCAATGTCCAGAAGTCGGCGTATTTGTCGTTTTCGGACATGTGCCTGAGCACTGCAGGTCGCAAGGGTCATGAATGCGAAATCATAGTCTGCCGGTGGATCGTGGTGCTGCAGGGTCCCTATCAGATCGTGACCGTGGAATCGCTTTGGGTCTAGGCACAATGCATTTAGTGCGAGGGTGTACCCAGCTAGTCGCATGGAGGAAAATCCAACTTCTCTGTGCCTGTATTGATTCGGGTCAGAAGGAATTCGATTCGAATTCGACTTAACTTCGGAAAAAATTAAAGCTCTCATAGAAAATTTTAGATCCTTTATAGAGTCGATTCGAATTTTTGATTGAGAATAGAAGTCCTGATTTCACAAAAAACGTTTGAAAGGTTTTCATCTTCGATTTTCACGTGAAATTCATATTCACGTGATCCACCAAGGATGAACTTTTTCGATTCGTTACACTAGAAGTACTGGGTGACTTATATGCAAATTGCTGTTTAGCTATTGAGTTAACGAAATGTCCTCACCTCCAAAGGAGCAGGACGATCTCCAGTTCCATTTGCTTCCCACAAAGCTGCAATTCAAGCGGCGCTGCAGGAGGCACATTGTCCTCTCGTGTGAGATTACTCAGACGAAGGGCCAATAGTACGCGATGAGTGTCATTACCCCAGCCAGCGTTCTTATCTCGCTGACTCCACAGCCACGTAACTGCTCGATCGAGGATGGCTTCCGCCTCTGAATCTGTGGACGATGCCACTTCACCGCTGTTGGCTGGAAGCATTTTTTTTTTTTTTTCATTTTTTTACCTTCCAGAAAGTAGATTCTTGGAATGGTGATTTGAAAAATAAGCAGGAAAGATGGAATTTTGAGAGTATCTTTGACAAAGAATCAGGATACGAAGAAAATTGTGGAAACGTTTATTACTATTGTAAAATTTTTTCAAAAATTAATGCTGTGTTAGATGACGTATGATCGAAATAATTATTTGCGTGGGGTCAATTTGTATTACATTCTGCAATGTGCATAAAGTTCCAGCATGAATTTTGTAAAAACTGTGAAGTTAATCGTACTGATTTTGAATATACACTGTTTCCGGAGGATTACTGAAATTATATCATATTCTGGAATTTTTCGTCTTGTCGTAAATTCATTCGGGCATGAAAATAAAAGGAACGAATGATTGATAGATGTTTCAGAGTCGAGTGTTATATGGATTTGTTCGATTGATCGTACCAACCTTCTCCTTGAACTGATATGCATGTCCAACCCAAAATTAGGAGAATAACTGCTGCCATGCTGGCTCGTCCCCACATTAACTTGAAAAAAGCAACATGATGTCATGAGCAAGGTAAATTCTTCCGATTTTGATCTGGATCTTGACTATGCGATTCCGTGGGTACTTCATTATAAGAGGGAAAATTTTCGAACAATTGGAATTCATCCTACATTTCAGAAGATTTTTCTCAATTAAAATTGATTTGAGTAAAGTCTTTTGCTTATTAACGTTTGTTTAGAAACATTGGAAAGTTTTATCTCAAGTCCTATTTGCACTGAAAATTTAAGTGGTTCAGTCCAGGAAATTCAGGCTGATTATGTTTTCAAAGACCCTGTTTCAGTTTTCAATACTAAAATTTCGAAAGTGGCTTATTTAGAAGTAGATGAACATTGGTGTACTAAAATCACATGCTACTTCCATTCGTTGTCTTGTAATTGCGAAGCCCTACTGATTTTAATAGGTGTATGATACGGGTTCTTAGTCATGTCCAATTACATATTATTCTAATATTATTTTTTTCCTCATTAAATGTCGGTAGGTGAAAAAAAGTAACTTTTTCTTTTGTTTCGATCAACTGAGAAACGTTAATAGGATATTTGTTTACTTGGTGAAATATTTTCTATATTTTTTGTCACAGACAGCATTGATTTTTTTCGATTTATTACTCGACTATGATGGGTATATGCATCCCGTATAAAAAATCGTAATTCTGATAAGAATTTTTATCTCGAAATGTTTCGAAAATGTCGTGTCCAGGATAAATATCTGTTCAATCTCGGGCAAATACTTGCCACTGCAATCTACCTTTCGCGTGAACAATAATTCATGTACGTAAGTATGTAAATTTGGATTGTCCTCGTTATCAGTGACCTCAATCTGTAGGACCGTTCTAGTATGGTTAGCTATATAAGTTAGGAACCATTAAGGGAGTCGAGCATTTCGGAGAGTTGTGATTCTTTTTAGAAGAAATGAAGTACTTCAGTCGATGTTCTGGAAAAATTTATGAATCCTAGTTGAATGAATTTTCTACTACAAAAAAGTGGTTTGCTGTTGATTCTTTTTTGGACCTTTATTGTTGCAATAGTTAGCAATATTATTTTGAATGATACATCATTCCTGGATCTTGAATGATGTTCATAAATCATGTCATTCAATCGGGAATCGAAAAAAATCAGATGAGTTTAGATTTTATAAAAATCCTGTAGTATCAGTATAAAATCACTTTCTTTGTGAGATAAGAAAAGTGTAGGCTTTGCAATATTGCGTGGGATCGATATCATGGCGCCTGTCGTCGCCGGCCAAGCAAACATGGGTACATATATATACGTATAGAACTCGCGTAACTATGGGTAACAAAGGAACCTTGTCAAGAGCGCGAATCACCGAAAATTAAAATAATCGATCGGTTTACCAATGAATCAGATATATTTATATTTTTCATCGATAAATTTAATTTGCTGTATAAATTTGACTCTGAAGATCTTTTTTTCATAGTTTGAACATTCTGTGAGTTCAAAGGTATTTTGTTATTTTGGAAAAATAAGAGAAACATTATTTTCCTCGTTGAAAATTGTATGAAATTTTTTGCTCACAATATTTCATCATTTCTTGAATGATTTCGTATTTGGAAATTTGATATAATTTAAGAGGTATAAAATGCCACTGTCGTTTATCCCTCTATTCGAATTTTATTCAATTTTTTTATTAAATCGTTTTCGATAAAAATTTTACCTCAAGATTGTAATACATATTGAATACTCTTAGTTCAATCAATTTCAACGAAAAAAATTGTAAATAATTGAAAAAATATAGACAGGCGTTCATTTTTTTTCTAATAAATATTCTAGGAATGTTTTTATGGAGAAAGTTGGAAGAGCAAGGGAATATATTAATCATATTATTAAAATATATCAATCTATACGATCGTTGAATCGTATAGATTATAATCGTGGTGAATTATAATTAGTAATTATAATTATAATCGTAATCTGTATGATCGATTATATATGCATTGAAATCGGAATCAATATTTTATTCTGGTATTGATCCCTGTGATGTAATACTGATACCGCATTTACACTTAAATCACTCGGTAATTAAGCTAGATCTGTTATCATAAAGGGTCCTTATATAAAAAAAGACATATAATTTTTCATAAATTATTTTCTTGTCAACTGAACAACAAATGCATTTATTATGTTCACGAATAATAATTTTTTACATCCATGAAATGAATTCTGTAGAAAATAATCAATTAGTTGTTACTGTAGAATTAGTCTCGAAAAAAACTCTGGATTTTGTTCAAAGCCTTCAGAGTCATAAAACTGCCAATGTTGTTCAATTATTTTTGAATTTCACGTGAGTCCATTCCAAATGATTCGAAATTTCTTAGTGAAACCACTTGAATTGAATATAGTTTGTGAGGCATATTTTGGATTAAAAAAAGTTAGATTATACTTTTTGTCGACATAACACCATTCCTACTCGAAAAAAATTTGTTTACGGAAAATCGCTCTAAAATGCCCAAGTTCACGTAGACATATATCCCGGAAATTACATTATAATGCGTAAGGAAAAGCTTTTGTGAAACTCTCGCGAGCTTCCGCAATGACAAAGGAAAGGTATAGCGGAAGTCATACATTGACATGCTCGCTCGGCGAGCAGCGTATAGTAGGGTCTTGAAAGAAATGAAACGAGACAGCTACTTACAGGCAGTTTTTCCCGGCGACGCACCGGCGATAATCGCGGAATGAAAGCGTCGTTCGAGGCCGCGGAAGCCCGTGTATTCGCGCACTGAAAAAGCTCGGCTGCAAGCTCACTGTCGGCCAGAGCCCCGGTTGACGACAGTGCTCCGGCGTCGCCACGATGCGCCTCCTCGTGAATGCGCATTGCAGACTAGCCCCAGAAGCGCGGAAGTTCGAAGACCCTTTTTCCCCCACGACGCGCGTCGATTTTGCCACTTTGGTAAACTTGATTTTTTTCGATTGAATTGGCGTCAACGTTTTTAATATGGAATGCAAAAATGGGGAATTTAGTGGAATTAGGAAAAAAGAAAATATTATGTAACTTCGGCATGAAACTATGTTTGTATTTAGTTAGTGAATAATTCATTTAGGTGCCTGTTTTTTTTTTCATTTCAGTGATTCAATTTTCGAAATTGAATTCTGATTTCCTCGAATTCCGAAATTGGTGCAAATAGCGTGAAAATTAAGTTTTCCACGTAGAAATTTGATAAAGAGCTGTAAAAGGCGTAACTATCAGAAGTTGGTGAAAAAAGTGTGACGTTATTTATGGAAGTTTTCTCATTGAATCGACTATTTTTCGCGGAGTTGAACTTTCGCTCGGGAACGAATATGAAACTCACCTACACTTAAGCTTTCGTCGTAGGTTGACGAAAGTTCGAGTTTGCGGATAAAGTTCGCCTAAAAGGGTCAGGCTGTGTAAAAAGTTTTGCGGGTAGGAGTCTATTGTTTATCGAAATCTATTCCCGTCGTCTCTCAAGTTTTAATTTATCGTTTTCGTTATGGATGAACTTTATCGATATTTCATAAGCGGATTTTACTCGTAGAGCTTGAACGGGTATTTTTAAGAGCGAAAACTCGGAAGCAAGTTTGAATTTTTAGTTGTGGTCAGACATTCTAAAATTGGATAGTTATCAGTTGATTTGTACATTTAAAAATTTTTGATTTTTCAGTGTATGAATTTCTGCATTTAAAGATTTTCTGGTACGGAATTTTTTGATTCTCTATCGTCGATTCGATTATTCGAAGTTGAGAATTGTAGGTTTCATTAGTGTATAAAAATATGTTGATTGTGATTTTGAAAGTTTGAGGTGAACTTTTTTTTATGGTTCAGTAATTATGAACGGTGGTGGATTTTGAATATTCCGAATTTTCAGATCTTGAACTTCGCAACGATCGAATTTCTTAACATTTGTTCATTGACTTTGCAAATTCGTATCATTTTTATAGTCCTTTTTTTCTGAATCATGTACATATTTTTAGACCATTGAATTTAAAGTTAAGAAACTCGAATTTATGTAATTTCCTGCTGTAAATTTTCAAAATATATTGATTGATTATTCAAAATATATTGGAATTGTTCACGTTCAGGACTCAATTTTTCCAACCCTTGAGTTTTCTGGTACTTTTATCTCATTTAAAAATTTTTTCGAGTATATGTACATGCGTATATTCAATGATCGAATTTAAATTTGAAAAATTCAAATTAATCTAATTTTTTGACATGAATTTATAGATTTATAAAAATTTAAAAATATAGAAGCCAAAAATTATGGATAATTATTGAAATATTGGTATTGTGCACGTTCGGGAACCAATTTTTCCAAATCGCGAATTTTCTGGCTCTTTATCTCATTTTTCGAATTATATGTACGTATTTTTAAATCATTGAATTTAAAGTTTAGAAAGTTAAATTTATCTTATTCATTGCCATGGTTTTTTTATTTATAAACATTAAAAAGTATAGAACTCAAAAATTTTGAATATAATTCCAATATTATTATAATTGTATACGTCTGGACCCAATTTTTCCAACACTTAAAGTTTCTGTTATCTCCATCTTATCCAATTGTTCTCATTTTAATCGTTACTCATCAATTTCTTGGCCTTATTCCATCTATATCTTATTCAATTATTATTATGTTAGATAATATATGAATACAAATCCAGTATCAATTATAAACAAAATCGTGAAAATATCTTCCCCAAGTGAACAACAAATGAATTGCGCAGAAATCATGAAATTGCAGAAAAATACACGTAGAAATAAATTCCTCCAAATAATTCAAATAAATGTTTATTCAAAAATTACATGAATTTATTCGCATTTGATTCTTTGGTTCGAACGTACAAACGATTTCTGCTATAGCTTCTGTTTGAAACATTCGCATCATTTTTTCGCATTACGCTAAACTTTAAACCTTTTCTTTAGCGAGCTCATCGTGCTTTATTTTTCGAAAAATGTCACAAAGCACTAGTCATTTAACGAATATCCTATATTTTATGGACGACGCACGATGAATTTTGTACACGTCATACATAGAAAGATGAATTGCAATTCGATGTCGTACTACGTTGTCGTTCCTCTTACCGCGAAATTTCTCGCGGTTTTTCACTTTTGTGCGGAATAATCTCATCCCCTTTCACGTCCAAAAAAAGATCGAAATTGCTTGTACGTTTTTAGCTCACGATTGCACATGATTTTAGATCGTGGTTCGAGAATACCGTCCGTTTTATCGATCGGAAAAGTTTTTACAATGCGGAGCTCATGTTAAATCTTACGTAACTGCAAAGTTTTTAATCGAATCATGGAAAGAAAGTTTTTAAATTTCTCGTATTATAGATATAAAAAGCTTTTGATCCAAGCACTTTCGGCGAGATAAACTTTTTTTATCTCACTTTCGTGAATAATGCAATATATCATTTTCACTATAAGCAATGGGTGTTTTTGTACATATTCTAATTTTCAACTGTTCGTTAGAATCATTTTAAACTCAGGGATAGAATTCATGTCATAGATTCAAAAAACTGCGTTTCAATAATTTCTTATAGTTATAGTTATTTTACAAATTGTTGGTTTGTGAACACGTGTAACGAATTCTCAAAAGCAGTGTACTTTTGCAGGGTTGGTCGTTTGGAAGGTTTTTTCGAAATCGTTTTATTGACAGTTTCATGATTTTTCATTTGTGGGGTTTGGAAGCGTGATTTGGAATACTGGCAATGTTTCTCAGGCTACTACTACACCTTATAGTAGAAGAAATTTTTTTCTGAAAATTTTTTTTGGTTCTTTAAGACAGGATAGAAATTCTTCAACTTGTGCTCTTCTGATTATGTTTGTCTCTTTGATAAGAGATTTTGTTTATTGTCTAAGTATTTGCTTTTTGGAATCTTCACAATTTTCACTCCAGCATTGTTTTTAACAGAACTATTGTAGGTTAGTGGTGTCATTTTTGGGGACTAGATAATGTGGCTCGCTCGTAATTTGAAGATACAAACTTTTTGTTCCGCAAAAAGTATTTAGAAGAAGTATATCATCGAAGAAGGATAAGATAAACGTCCAAAAAATACCTTGATAGTGATTCGTGATGAGTTCAGACATGAATTTTCATTCGATCACTTTTATATTTAATTTTAAAGTACTGATATTCGTTGTCTTCTTTGAATTTGTCAGTCGATAATTGATTGTTCTAAAGATATTGGAGTCGGATGGAAAATATTATTTAGTATTGGTCGAAAGCACTTTAAATTGAAGGTGCCGACACACAAATTGATAAGTAATAGTTTATGTACACATGGGGAAAATTGTAGAGTTGAAAGATCTTGCGTTTGTTGAACATTGGAAGTTTGAATATGAATGTTCAGAATGTTTAATGATTTTCTAGAAGATTTTACTAATTGTTGACGTTTTTATTGCATGATTTTGCATGAGCCAGGGCATTTTCAGGCTGATCAAAGTTACTGTGGAATTGTGTAACAGTTTGATCCAAACTGATTTATTTTTAGATTGTTATAGATTTAATTGGAAAGTATGGGAGTATAATTTTTTACTGCAGATTTTCATTTCAGAGTTCTCCAATACTTGACTTCATGGATTTGTTCTTTTTTAATGATTCAAATTTCTGAATTTTCCTGGTGACGTCGAAAAAATCGTAGAAAACCGATAACGGGTTTCTTTACGGTTTTTGTCGTTTTTTTTTTTTTTTTTGGAAACTGATTTTGGGAACGCTTGAATTTTAAAAAATCAAGAAAGTGGAAATAGTTCCCGAATTTTGAATTTGGAACATTTTAAAAATTTTCAACTTTTTTTACAAAATATTCATAATTTCCAAGTGTGTAATTTTGGAATTTTTGGAAATAAACGAATTTTCGAATATTTCAAACATTTCCATATGTCCGAAAAGATTTCACAAATTTTCCAAATTATTGAACATTTCAACGTTTCCACACTTTTGAATAGTTTCAAAATTCTTAGAATTTCCGAATGTCCAAAAATTTTGAAACGTTTTTACTTGAAAGATTTTTCGAACTTCGTATATATTTCAATTGTTCAAATGTGACGTGCGCCGAAGAAAGGGAACTTACTCTGCATGGCATGATTTTACAGGACGAGCGATCGCAGCTCAGCCTGTGCATTGAAGGCATAGGAGAAAGGGAACTTTAACAAAATTTTTGCTCCAAAATAACGCTTAAATGAATTTTTTGAATGTTCCATTTGAAAAAGCAAGTGAAAAAATATCGATTCATGTAGAAATCTAAAAATCGATTTTTCCAGAGTAAGCCCACTTTCTTCGGCGCACGTCACAAATAATCCAAAATTCTCAATTTTTTGAGAATTGTTCATTTTTTAGCAATTTTTTTTTTCATTGCAATGGTTTATTTTAATTTTTTCAGCTTTTTGACGTTTTAAGTTGATTTTATTATGCTGTTCGGAATTGATTATTTATCATTCCCATAAATTATCATTTTTTCGAAATTAAAATTTTGTTACATTTGCCGAAATTACAAAATTTTTTGTGGTGTCCAGTTTGAATGGTGCATTTCAACAGCTTCATGAATTATTATGATTAAGAGCTAAGTATTTATTAGAACTAACTAATTTTTCGCTTTGCCCGGTTCTTTTACCTTGATTTTTCGAAATTCAGGCGTTTTTATAAATCTGTTCTTTATAAAAAAAAAAAAAAAAAAAAAAAACAATATTGGTGTTCTGTGGTTTTTTCGATGCCGCCAGCGTTTGAAAATTCAATACTATTGAAATTTTGAAATCTGCTTGCACGTGAATGTTAGGTTTTTTTTTTTTTTTTTTTACTAAACTTGGAGATTAACTGACCGAAATTCTGGAGAAATTTTAATCACAAGTTAAAAAAATTTAAGATATCTCAGAAATCGTATACACGTGATTGAACATCCATCAATATTCTTCTTCTCACTGTAGAAAAAACTGTGAAAAAAAATATCTCAATCCACTCCACTCCTTGCAAACTAAAAAAAATGCCCTGGCGTTGACCCGTGATGATCCGATGACCCGTGATGACCCGTGATGAATAAATGATCCCTGTAATTATCGAAAAAGTTCTCTAATCCAGCAAATCCTCTTCTCAGCCGCACGATGCGATTTTCTTTGGTATCAATTTTACACCGCATCTCCCCTAAGCTTACGTATTTCGTCGCACGTAATTTCTCTTTCACCTACATCTAAAAATACTTTGAATATATTGTAACGCATTCGGGTCACGTTTGGACATCACACAGAGCGACAGTGGAAAATGTTCACGAGTTTTGAGAACTAACGATCAAAATATGTAGTGCAATTAAAGACACGTATTTTCCCGGGGGAGGAATTTGAACTCATAAATTTTACGAATCATAGGATTTTTGATACTGCTACAACAATTTTTGTGGAAAATGTCCGTTGTAAATCGATATTTTGATTTTCATCTACAGAAATAGGTTTCAATTTCCACAAGACACTTTTTTCGAAAAATTTTCCTACGAACGTCATATCAAAACCCGTGTACATTTTTTTTCATTAATTAGGTCTCAAAACGTCAATTAAAATTTTTCGTCGCACTGCGTTATTAGCGGTTTTCAAAATCACAGCGCGTTTGTCCGAACAACCGATACCTACAGTAATAATTACTTTTTATAAAAATCATTCACGCCATAACGACGAATTCGAAAATTCGATAAAATTACGGAACCTATACGATCTCCAAATAATTGCGATCCGCACAACGTCAGTTATTCTCATAATCTTAGTTGTAACTCATCTAAGGCTAACATAAATGCATTGACTATTCGTATAATATATTTCGTTACACGCTAGATAGGCCTTGTTTTTTCATCGATCACAAAACAGCAGCTGACAATAGTTGTACTATTGGTGACTTTTTTTTTTTCATCCGTAGAAAATATCCCAGCAAAATGAATGTTCGATGTACAAAAATGCGAAAAAAGGTTGTTTCGATGTTTCCCAAAGAGACGGTGGCGGTGATTTGGATCGTAATGAGATAGTCTGTAACGTTCGATTACTGCTCATACATGTATGTACATTTCGTGAAATTGCACGGAGTACTCGCAAGTACTTCAATCTCTTCAGTTGATTACGGAGTGGTGCAATAAAAAAAATTCGCCGCATTTACAATCACTGGGACTCGTAGTTGCAGGAACGATATCGTTTCAATACTGAGTCGAGAGGTTTTTCAAATGGCCCCTACGTGGAAAAAAAGATTGTTCAGATTCAGATCGAACCAACTCCGGATTCTGTGGATAGGGCTGTCCCTAGGTTTTGCGGGGTCTAGGTAAAAGATTTTAGGGTGGGGGGGGGGGGCGGGAGAGGGATTAATTGAATGTTGATATTAACGATAAATTGGAATTTTGAAGTTTCGGAAACATCAAAAGTTCTGAAAATATTGGAATATAGTAGTTTTAGAATGTTTAAGAGTGGAAATTATTGACTTCTAAAATTTTTGAAGGTCTGGAAATATTGAAATTTTCGAAGTTTTTACGTATTTTGGAGTTTTGAAGTCTCGAAATTTCGAAATTTTTGAAATTCCAGAATTTTGAAGTTTTGAGGTTGTAAAGTTTTAGACTTTGAAATTTTGAAATTTCGAAGAATTATGAATCCTAAAGTTCTCGATGTTTCGAAAATTTTAGAAGTTTTCAAAATATTCGAATTTCAAGGTTTTCGAAAATGTCCAAGAACTTCAAAATTTTGGAATTTTCTAGATTGGAAATTATGACGTTTTGGCATTTTTACACTTCTGGAAATTTCGCAAGTTTCGAAGTATTCGAATATTTTTAAGTTTTGAAGCCTAGAATTTGGAAAACTTTCGAACTTTCAGGATGATAAAGTTTCAAAGTTGTGAAGTTTTTGAACTTTTGATGCTTCGGAAATTTTCGAATTACTGGAATTTCAGAATTCTGAAGTTGTGGAATGGGAAATTTGAGAAGTTTTGAAAATTTTGAAATTTCGAAGTTTTTGGGAATTCCCGGGAAGTCTGAAGTTTGTGAGAACTATAAAAATTGAAAACGTTGAGTTTTGATATTTTGAAAGTTCTGGAAATTTCGCAAGTTTCAAAGCCTAGAAGTTTTGAAATTTCCGGAATTCCAAGATATTGAAGTTTTCGGAATTGTTAAGTTTCGAAGAATTATGAAGTTCTGAAGTTTCAGAAATTACAGAAATTTTTCAAATATCGGAATCTTGAATTGTCGGAAATTGGAATTTTTTGAGAATTCAAAGATAAAAAATAGTTGATTTCTCACATTCTTGAAGTTCTGGGAATTTCGCACGTTCTAAAATATTTTGAATTTTCGAAGCTAAAAAGTTCCGGAATTTGTAACATTTCAAGATTTTGAAGTTTCGAAGTTGTCAAATTATGAAATTTTAAAAATTTCGGAACTTTCGAAGCTTTGGAAATGTTGGAATTTTATGGAATCTCCGAGTTTCGAGGAATTATAAAGTTCTGAAGTCTTAAAAGTTTCGGAAATGATTCTAGAAGTTTTAATGTATTAGAAATCCCAAATTTTCAAAAATTTCTAAGATTACAGACTATTCAGTTTTGACAATTTTGAACTTCTGGACATTTTTCGAAGATTCTACAGATTCCAAAGTTGTAGAATCCAGAAATTTCAAATTTCGAAAATTTCACGATTTCGAAGTTTTCAAGTATCTCGCAGTTTAAAATTATAAATTCTCGAATGACTTTCCAAAGTATTTGAACTTTTCGACATTCTCTAATTTCGAAAAATAACGAGGCTTCAGAAATTTCAGAATACAATTTCCATAGTCCTCGTATATTTTCGAATCATCATTACATACTTTTCGAAATTCAAAACGTCCAGCAATTATGTGTGTTTTTATACACTCCCCCCCCCCCCCCGCGGCCTTGACAAGTCTAGAAAATCCACTTCGCGAAGCAGTCAAGTCTAGAAACTTTCCCGCAAGTTCTTCTACATTCGTACTCACCGATGTGTGATATTGCATTACGCTATTGAATGAAGAACAGCCGCAAAACCCTATGACATTTCTCCCATATTCCACATCGTTTCCCCTCCTTTTTCCCGCAGAATTGTGCAACACTCGGAAATCAACGACACGCGAGAACACGACGTCGACGAGGACTTCGTCGTTCTCCAATCCTCGAAAGGGGAAAATTCAGATTTCGTCCTCCCTCGATTTTCATTTCTAGAACGAAAGTGCTCGCGTGAGAAGAATAGTTATCGATTGCGCGTTGTTCAAGGAGTTCCGCGAGCGGGTTTGCTTAGTTGAGGGGAATAATTTTCATCCTAATGAGAACCCACCGCTCGATTGGATCGTGTAATTCGAACGTAACAATTCTCAGCGGAAAATCATGATCAAGCCGGTGATGAATGAGTTTCCAGCGTGATAAAAATGCTCGACGACTCCCCGAATTCGTTTGATAAGCAAAACCCGATTTTGTCATAGCAGCACTTCCGGCGATTTGTGGGTGAATAATGGCTATTCAAGTCCAATTTTTTCGTTTGCAAATATTTGATGATTCTCGAGTAACTCGTGATTTTCATGTTGATTTATTCGATGAAAATTTGATCGGAAAATTATATAATTTTCACGTAATTATAGCCAGCCTTGGAAGTGTAATTGTTTTGAGGGAAATTTAGAGTGTGTCAAAAGCTGTGGGGAAAAAGCGCAAAGAATAATGGAGTACCTTTTCTTCGACGATGCTACTCGTTGACTGCATCCTTTGCGAGGCGTCCAACCTTTTTCTTCGCTCTTCATTTGCCTCTGTATCTAGACTCATGGTTACTTGACTCGTTTGAGCAGCTAAGGAGGCACTTACGTGTCTGGTCTTGATGAGAGGCGGATTCCTGGACTGTGGAATTGCGAAAGCCCTTCTGAGGGCTCCTCTCGGAGGGGATGGTGGTGGATACGAAATACCTTTCAAAGAAACGAATCGAAAATTCTTATTTCGCTAATGGATCGAAGATTTTTTCTGATACAAGATTACAAGATTCTTTTATCTATTGAGAAGTTTGTGGAACCAGGACAAACATCTTAAAATAGTGGTGATAATTATAGATAATCACTCCATGTCGATATTATCTACATCGACGATGAAATTATCGATGATCATTGAAATAACACTTGATTAATAGATGAGATGTTAGAATACTCCAAACTCGATGTTTTGAAAGTCATTTCAGTCATGAAGTTTCGAAACTGCACTTTAAACTTGAATTTTCGTACCTAAAATTTTAAATTGATGTTTGGGAATCGAACTTCAAGTGGAAAGTTCTGAAATCCAAGTTTATACTTGGAGTTTTAGAACGGAACAACGGATCTGAAGTTTCAGAATTGGATTTTGAACTGCAGCTGTTGAAACTTAACGTTTCTCTTGAAGTTTTTGGATCAAACTTCGACCTCGATCTTTCGGAATTATATTGAGAACTCGAAGTTTTTCGTGTTGAACTCTAAACTTGGAGATTCAGAATTTAAGTTACAGTTTCGGAATCGAATTTGAAGCCCCAAGTTCTGTTAGATCTATAGTTAGCTATATAGAAACTTGAAGTTAGAAGTTAAATTTTGGAAACTTCACGTTGGAAGTTGAATTTGAACAACTGCAGACATTCAGACAGTTCAAAGATAGATGCCGAAACTTCAAATTAGAAATTCTATTGAAATTGAAAGTTTGATTGAAATTTAAAGTTAAATTCGAAAACATCTACTTTTCAATTCCGATACTTTAATTGAAGAGTTCAACTCGAAGAATTCAAATTATAAGTTCAGTGTAGAAACTTTAACTTCGAAGTTCCACTACGAAACTTAGATTTTGAAGTTCAATTCGTCATCTTCAAGCCCTAAGTTTCATTCAGAAACTTCAAGTTAGATGTGAGTTTTTGAGTCTCCATGTTTGAAACTAAATTTGTGAACTTCAAGTTCAAAGTTCAATTCTGAAACTTTGAATTTTATGTCAACTTTCGCAACTTGAAGTTTAAAATTTGATTCGGAAACTTGAAGTTGGAAGTTCAGTTACGAAACTGCCATTTCGCTCTTTGATTTCGAAACTTCAATGTCGAACTTGAATCAAAGTAGTACAGTATATAAATTATAAAATTTGATTCGCGAAATGTATGAAATGCAGAATGAAAATGGCATGTATCCAATGCAGAGCTCTTATATCGATAAATATCGATACTGACGTCCCAAAATCTATTATTCGTTGATATTTTACATCGCTATCCAAAATTATGTAAGTTAACGTTCTCCAAAAAAAATTTTCGACAATGTCGAAATTGATCCTGTTTCTCTCTATTGTTCATTTCAAGACACTTCTGTACAGAAATTTGCTTTTTTGAGTTACAGCGTTGTTATTCAAAAATTCCATGATGAATTTTCGAAATCGATGATTATTGTCTAATCTGGAATTTGATGATTGGAATTTCCTGAGTACAGTACAGAAGGTCTACATTGATCACAATGTAGGATTTTCTCATCTTAGATGAGGAAACGTCTTCGTATAAATACGGAGCGATCATCTGGAGGACACTGTTTGATTCGGATTTGACTCCGGAACAATGTGGTAGACATCGGAGTTGTGTGACGGGAAATCGATGAATAGGTATTGAATCGCAATTTACCTCGCTGTCCTGGAGACAGCAGCGTGTCTTTGCTTTTCGTAATTTGCGGAACGATCAGGAGAGAATTCGGCGGAGTTGGCGAAACCGTTGATGTTTGCGGTGAAGTAGCTAATGTCAAGTTAGGCAATGATTGGCCTAAACAGGAATACGCAGGCACCTGGACGCTCAGCGTGTTTGGCGTTGGTGATTTGCTGAGCAGTGCTCGTCTATTTTTCATGAGAAACATGGAAAAATGTTGGAAAATATCAGTAGGGAAGGAAAAGTTAGGGGAAATTATTGTTTGGAGGTCTTTGGGGGAGTTTTTTTATGTGCTAATTTTTTAGACTTGGATTTGATTTTTCATTCTTGTCATTTTTGGAGGCTTTTGAGAATTTATGGGAATCTGTATAGTTTAGGGAAGTTGATTATCTTTGATCAAAATTGTCCAGAAACTTTGGATGATTTTATGAATTTCGTAAAATTTCCGTAGTTTTTCTCAAATCGTGAAAATTTGAGATTTTTTGAATATTTTCAGGACTTTTTGTTGATTTCTTGAAACTTTTCATGTGCGAAATTTGACAAGATTACTGAAATTTTCTAAGCGAGGGTATTTTTTTCTGATTTTTTTCAACTTAAAAGTACAACATGATTTGAATACTAATTTTTATGTGTTCTCGAAAACATTGAGAAGTTTACAAAATCACTTTCTGTTTAATATGTTCGAATTTCAGCAATTATGAGGATTTTCAGGAATTTACATGGACTCAGTATCTATTGTCCGAAAATTGCACGCTCTATATTGATTTTAATTTTGTATAGTTCGAAGAATTCCAAAAAATCGACAGTAATTCTATCTTATCGTAATTATCGTTGAAAAATTCGAATATTTTGATTTCAGCTGTTTAATTCGTAAGGACTCGCCCAAGTTTTAAACTTCTTTCAAATTTTTGAATTCTTCGTAATTTTCGGAATACCCATCACTTATTTTGAAACATTTTTTCAAATATTCGAATCTTTATTTGAATTATTATATATTTTTCGAAAGAATATTCAGTGCATTAATGGCAAATGTTCCAGATGGAGGATATTCTAGAAAAAATTTTCAGAAATTTCTCAAGCATCCCCCCCCTCCTTTCCTCTTTGTGCAGGTGCATAAAATATAGAATACAGCCCGGAAATGCACGTCACATATTTATCCACCAAACATCACTATTTACTCTAGAAAATCAGTTTATCCAGGAACGAATATTAAAGTTGACATGGAGTTTCCAGTCAATGGATATATTGTGAAACGGCTAAGGCTTAAACGAAATTTGCGAGCATAAATTTGACACTCTAAAGTGGAACCGTTCGATTGAAAAATTTCCCACGGACGTGAAATTTATCTCATTCAATCGGAACGAAATTGTTCAGAAGTGGGATGATACAACTTTAGATGAAAAACTGTAACAGTTTTTGGGAACGCAACGATACGAAACGTTCGCTCGAGTAATCGTTAGAGCAGGACGAAAAAGTTCTTCGAACTCCGAAGTTTCTTAGGGTAAACAAAAGTTATATCAATGCGTCTTCGAAAACTTTGGTCGCGTTTGGCTGGGGAAATTGCTGTGTTTCGGGTGACCGAAGAAGTTATTACTAAAGCACAAAAAAACAGCAGTGGAAAACATTGTGACATTTCCGAATAATTATCGGTGTGATTATACAAAAACAAAATTTGAAAATTGTAAATTTTGCAATTTTGATTTAGGATTTCGAAATGTTCGAGCTTCTTATTATAATCGTCGAATTTTTGAATTTCGGTAATTTTCACATCATAGAATTCCATCATTTCGGAATTTGAATTTCCGGATATAAAAATTTAATATTCAAAGTTGATTATTCATATACTTTAGAATGTTTTAGTTCCAAAGTTTCTGAATTTGAATTTAGTAATTTTGAAATGACAAAGCTTGAGAGTTGAAAATGTTTTTTTTTTTTTTTTTTTTTTATGCTCGAAAAATTTGAAAATTGTAAAATTTGAGAAAGAAACTCCAGAATTTCGAACTTTGCAAGTATTAATTTTCGAATTACGTCGATTTTTGGAAATTTGAAATTCTGATTTTTTTAAAACTGATTTTATGAGAATTGTTAATCTTACACTTTTTATTTCGGAGTTTTGGAATTTACAATTACTAAATTCGAAAATTTCATATTTGAAATTCATAATTCACACATTTTAGAATTTTGAAGTTTCGAAATTTCTGATTCGAATTCATAAATTGTGGAATTTCATAAGTTTCGAGTTCTTATTTTCTAATTTTCCATTTTTATACTCGAAAAATAGAAGAACTGTAAATTTTTCAATTCAAATAGCAAAATTCCAAAATTTACACGTTTATAATTATAATTACATAACTTTTAAATTCCACTTATTTTTACACTTGCAAATTTCGAACTTCCAATTTTTCAATCTCCAGTTTTCATACTCGAAAAATCTGAAAAAGTAAAACTTCTAGATTCAAATTCTAGCATTCCTAAATTTCAAAGTTTCTAGTCAAAATTCCTGAATTTTTGTGATTTTTCGGAATAAAAATTTTCGATTTTTAGAATATTAATTTCAACTTCCAAAAATTAAAAATTCGTACACTTTAAATTTCAAAGTCTCGGAATTCAAATTTGCTCAATTCTCAATCAAAAAATTTCATCTACCAAACTAAAATTTCAGCCAGTTCATTATTCTTCATGTTTAGAATAAAAAAATTCTTCAATTATTCAGAATACGAGGTCAGTGTATTTCAGTCAGCAGGGAAAATTTATCTTCCATTCACACCAGAACGTCCACGAACTGATTCATCTATTTGCATTCCCAATCAATCGATCGGGGTCGGAGGGCATTGTGCAAAAATGAGTATTCCGTACCGTATTTTGGCATAACTCGAGCCATATTCGGCACCCTCTTCCGAGGAAACGCTCGATGCCCTGGTCTGCTCGGTTGTTTCGATGCTAACGTTGCGGCTCGGCGTATGACCCGCTAGGAAGTTGTTACTTCCGGGCGACACGCCTTCCATCTCCATACTTCCGCTAGAACACACACCGTCCCCACTATATTGACATTAAAATAGTCCACATCTTCCTTTGCACTTTCTGGGCAACGTGATATCGACTCTGGGACACTTTCATCAAGTGGAGCTTTATTTATGAATTATTCATGTTTCACTTTCATTGAATCGTAGTCATGTCGGAGCGATCGTTCATTTTACTAGACATTTTGATTTATTTTAGGTATTGAATTTTCCCCATCGTGATCGAGCTCGAGTGAAGTTATTTTTTTCTGATTGATTTTTACGAAAGGAAGATAATTTTCGAACGAAAGTGAAGGGAAGGTGGCGGTTGGAAGTCAGCAGCGACGTAAATATCTCTTTCGAGTTGAAAAAACGTCTTTTCCGGAGTGTAAAAGTGATATTTCTTGTAAGGTCGTGATGGATTTGTCGACAGAGAAAGAAAAGAATGAGTTGTGAGGGAACCTGTGACTATGAGCGAGACTGCTGACTCGGGATGCGCGGCTGCTGCCCCGAGGCGTTCGCAGGGCTCCCTCGTATTCGTCATTGTCAAAATCTCCGTCGGCGAAAGCTGTGCTTATCTGTTTACTGATTAGAGCACTGGCGCTTGACGGTGGATGTTTCATGATTTCGTACTGCTGTTGAGCCTTTTTCAGGGAGTCTATCCACGACTGCGTTCCAACGTGGACAGAATTTGGGAACGGAAAAGATATATTAGGGTTGAATAATAATGAATTCTCTGAATGATGGAGAATTGATTGGATGATTGGTTTCGTTACATGCCAGTTGAAAAATTGTGGAAAGACATGATTGAAATTTGTTTATGACTATGGCAAAATTGTGCAAATTTTACGGATTTTTTACTTTTGAACTGTGGGGTTTTCAAATTTTTGACTGACATTGTAAAATTTTGTAGAATGAATTAAGGATTGAGTTTTGGAGTAAGAGTTCGAAATATGAATTTTTTTGGATTTTTTTGTATTAATTTGAATTTTGAAGTTGATTAGTTGAGAAAAATTTGAATATTGAACATTGGAAAAGCTTAGTTTGTTCACACGAACAACAGTTCGTGTGAACACAAAAACAGTCATTTTTGAATTTTTATGTTCGGATACTTAGATTTCGTCTTTTTTGAGTCGAGTTTTGGTAATTTTGATAATTTAATTCCCAAAATTTTGCGATTGTTCGATTGCTATCTAATTCATGAGTCTATAAGTTTTCGAAAATTTGAAGTACGAACTCCAATCCCTGATTTTTATCAATTTATCGAATTTGTATCACAAAACCCTAGTGATTTTTGTTTTTATGAAAACGTTATGAAATTATCGAGTGATTTTTATAAAAAAATTGAAATCCCATACGGTTGATTTTATGAAGCTCTAATAAAATTGTTCTTAACGTGCTATTTTTCTATCGGAAAGTAACCTATAAAATTATCAGACGAAATTGAGATATTATTAACACGGAAATAACGTGAACAATCCAAGTATTCCACAAACTCGACAAAATATCAAGTTCTGTGTTCTAAGATTTCACTATACACTTCCGCAAATTTCATCGAAATCTCCACGTTATGCAGTCGGATTCCGGTCACGTATTGTTTGGTCGTATTATTATCAGTTATCCATTGCGTACTTCGGAAAAGCACTTGAACACGTCCGTATTTCGCGATATGTTGAACAAGAGAATTTTGATGTAATTCCCCACGAATATCATAACTACCATTATTTCCAGAATCCATGTAATACTGATCATAAAATTTTCCTCAATGACAGTCACTCTGGGAAATAAAACGTGCTCTGAAGTCTAAAATGGAAAAAGTGCTACAAAATTACGTTATCTTCTTCATCCAGTGTTCTTAAATTTATCTCCAAATTCCAAAACACGAATCCCAAAAATTCAAAAAAACATGAATCCATAAAGTTTGAGAATAGCTGGAAATCTTCATCGAGTTCTTAATGAAGTTAATAGAAGCTGTTTTACGATTGAAAAAGTTATTTATTTCTACTTCCTCAATTATCAAACAGCTTCTGTTTGCAAGGAACTTCGTAAAATTGCAGTTTCTCAAGTAATTGAATTAGGATCGCGAGTTGAAAACTTCCCTGTAGATGCCATCAAAGTCGGGTGGATTTTTCGAACAATGTAACGAAGCAAATGATAGAGTAAGGATATACCTTGGCTAATCTGGATTCACTGGCACTGAAAATTAGAGCTGCCGACGCTGCGCCATACTCGTTAAGGTAAATCAAACCCAAACTGGACGGTTCTTTGAGTTCGTGTACACGAATGCGGTCAACAATGTACGGTTGACGCACGACTTTCAACCCACCCCCAGTGGTTTTTTTCGTTGACTGTTTGCAAATCAGCAAAAGATCCGTCAGTAGAAGGACGCGAACTTCCATCTGGAAAATTGGAATCTTCTTCCTTCCAACCCTTTTTACCAGATCCTCGAACATGAATTTCCAAAAATCATCAGGGTGACTAAAATTTTGTTGGATTCGTCGAATAATCGACATAAGATCCTAAATTCTCGAAAATTATCAAGAAGTTTATAATTTTCGATGATGTAATTTTCTGCAATCATTTTCGTATGATATGACTCCAACCAACCAAAAACTGAAAAAATTGCACAACATGCCACTAGATGAAGGAAACAAAAATAAAACGGAATTGATTTGTTTGGTACGAAATTCGTTTTTCAATTCGATGAAGATGTATCTGATTATGTAAATCGGCTTTGCACGAGAGCAGTCGAGAACGAAAAAGAAAGAGTTGGGAAAAGAAGGGTATCGATCACCTTGCTCGTGACGGCGTCCCTCAGTTTCAAGTCGCCCTCCCTCAGGAGGGTCCGAAAAGCGTCCTTTGGACAGCCCGGCATGGCGGCATTGACAATGTCGAAATTGCTGTAGATTTTAATAAGTTTATCCAGCTCCTCGTCACGGGCTTCGACCACGTCGTACGTTTCGAGACGCAGGGCGATATTCTTCAGACGAGCCATTTCCTGGTTCTTTTTCACAGCCGCGTTTACGGAAGTCACGAAATTGTCTACCAACTTTATCTGAAGGCACAGTGTGAAAGAAGTTATTCATTTTCTATTTGTTCGATGCTTGGATCGTAGAAGTTGACCTTGGTGAAATGTTGAGGGGGGAAGGGAGAAACTTTTGGAATTTTCTTTCGATCTTGTAAATTTTTGAATTTGATATCAAAATGTTGGTGACTTCTAGGATTCCCTAAAATTTGGATGCTTGGGTTTGGTGATCGTTATCTAAGTTTTCTGATGTAATTTTGATTTTTTCAACTTCAAAATTTGGACATCTTGAGATTTCGGACTTTATGCAAATTTTTGATCCGATTATGTTGATGACTTCAAGGATTTCCCATATTCTGAATTTTCGGGTTGGCAATTTGTGGAATGTTTGAATACATTTCCTTTTGGTCTGAATGAATCCACATGACTTCAGAGTTACAAAATCCTCATATTTTCCTTACCATTGATATCAATTCCGAACACTGTTCCACCCTCTCGGTGTTTTTGTACACAGCGTTGAGCAGAAGAGAGTATTTCGTCAATCTCTGCATTGGCATCACCAAAATATCCCAGAGTCGAAGCCTGTTGCAATCTTTGCTCGCCTCGCACCACTGTTGAATAGACGATTGATCATTTTTCATCATTCACGGCTTTCCAATAATCCCCGACACGGGGAAATATTGGAAAGCAATGAAATGGATTTGTCAAATCCGGTAAAAAGTGCTATCGAAAGAAAAGAAATCGCCTGGGTTCGTGTTTCGTACCGTGAGATAAGCGGTGAAAAGTTCGTTATCGTTTCGTCGATCCTTGCAGTACTGCTGGCAGTTGCTTTGCTCCGAACAATATCTCGTATACGGGGCGAAGATTTTCTCGAAGGTCTCGAATCCCCTGAAGAGATCGCTGGGATTTAATGGTTTTCCCGTTGCTCTCGATGCGTTCAGCATCACCAGAAGGTGCTCTTTCCAAAAGAAACTGTTGGCTGCATAAATTTCTTTAATGTTGCCGAAGAGTTTTGTTCGATCGACTTCGACTAGAATATTGGCCTCTTGGATTGCGTAGAGGCATGACATGAATAACTGGAACAGATGGGATTTTTTATTTATTTATTTATTTTTTTCTGAAAAGGGCGTTTTTTTCATTTTTGGCATTTTTAGAACATGATTTTATATTTTGTAGAAACAAATTAGACTGGAAACTGGTGCTATAATGATTTTTAAATAGTCATTGAAATTGTCCTAAATATATCTCTAGTGATACTGGTTTTTATATAACTTTTATAGAAATCGTACATTTTTGTATACAATTTTTTTCTGTGATAAAACTGATTTCATTGAAATTTTATCAAATGTGCAATTCTTCTAAAGTGATGACATGAAAATTTTATGGAACAATAGTTCTATAAAAATCCGAAATTGACTATAGGAAAATTAGTTCAATTCAAGTGAAAATTTTGCAAATCAAGTTTGAACTGAACTTGCACTTGAAATGAGTGGAATTTTACTCATTTTGAAATTATATTTTACTCTGAGAAACATCGCAGTGTTTCGATAATTTTTTTGAGGGACATCTCTAAAATAAGTGAAATTATCACTCAATCTTGATTCACACGATTTCCACTCAAATGGAGTAAATCTTTGCTCGAAGAAATTGACAGAGTTAGACGAACTCATTTTGAAACGCAAAAATACCGCAAGTCATATAACTGAACAACCCAATTTTAGCATAAGAATAATCCTCACAATTTCGATTCGATTTAACGTATCGTGAATTCTCATCAAATGGTGAGTTGCATTCGAACGTGATTATCTCTTTCAAATCTTCCTGCAAATTCGACAGTTATCATAATGAGCTTTTGCGAATCAATTATAACACAAGTTAAATTTATTGAAAGTATTCCACGATTGACGATGTTGAATTTATCTCTAGACCAGGGATGCAACTTTCGAATACGTAGAGTTTCACTTTGAACTGGAAAGTCAATGATTATCGAATCTTCAAAACGATGCGATTGTTATAATTTACTTCAAAATGTACAGTCGAATTTTCGCTCCGTTCGCTGTCAATTTTTTACTATTTTTATTCCACAATTTTCACTTTTTCGCCATATGGTAAATATTTTTGCTACAAAATTTATTACATCGTGAGATATTTCGTAATACTCTTGTCGATGAAAATCTGGTTCAATGTATATAAAACAAAAGATTATTGGGTGGGAAAGGTCTTTCGTTTACCGGAAAAGTGATTGAAATTTCGGAAACATCCAGAAAATTCGTTTAAAGTAAAAATGTAACATTTAACATTCGTAATTTCTATAATATTTACAATTAATTTAGAGCGACCAATTCATTACTTGTTAAATAAACCACTCTTATTTTATCGGTTCATAACTTATTTATTCTTTTACATAGAGGAAATTCTGAATAATCTCCAAAAAATTAATAGATTTTTGAAAAAAAGTAGAAATGTGGTCAATTTTCGAATGATTAGGGAGGTTCACATATTTTTTTTCACGTATTATTTTCTTTAAAAAATAATCGAATCATCATAACGACAAAACCTGATTCTTAACGACGTTTTTCCAATCTGCAACTTCGTTTTTCTCCGCAGATACGTCTTAAGACGTGTTTCAGAAATTGCAAGCTTTCTAATTACACTTCATGAATTTTAAATCTACGTCTGTTGAACTAAGTAAATAAGAACGAACGATAGAAAGAATGCAATTGAAAAACCGCAATTAATTTCCGTGATTACGAGACGAGTTCATAAAACATTTCGAAAAAACATCGCCGTTTTTTCGAATGATTAGATAGACGTTTCAGTACTCTAGGATCCGTTGCAGGTTCGTCATCAGAATTTAATTACGCGTCTCGATGGAAAATAAACGAGCGTTTTGGTTAAAATCATAGCGAGATGGTGAACGTATTTCACCCTCGAGCACCGCAATAAAAAGACTCTGTCGTGTTGCTATGACGAAAATTCGACCATCTCCCGAAAAAAGGGATAGAAATACTCCTACGTATTTTGAATTGAGTACGAAATTTCATTTTATTCGCGTTCCAATTTGATTTATGAATTCAACATCTTCCTTGTCAGAATTTCTGGAATATTGAGAACAAACTCGAATGTGTTCAAATTTTTATAATGATTTGCGAGGGTTCACAAAAAATGAAATCGTTATGAACTCTCCCTCTTTAAAACCAAAGCTTAATTTGTAAGAAGCTAAAAACTCCCAATTAATCAAGGATGACTTAAAGTTAGTAGAATCTTGCACGATTTACACTAGAGGCAATTATCTCACTTCCCCCCTTACAGTGACACTCAAAGTAATTGATTTTCACAATTTACTGCGCGAATAAGTTTTCTCGTAATTGAGAAATTCCGAGGAAGAGGTTTATTTCAAGCTATCCTGACTTTCTGATTTCAGGGTGAGATGTTCTCAGAGGTAATCCAATATCGCTCTCGAGAGGAGAATGGGGTAAGTGAAAAAAGCACAGTCTTTCCCCGTAGATTACGTCAGATGCGAGAGAATTAGCTGGCATATTTTTTCCCCCGAACGGAGCCGATAAAGCGGACCGTACATTACCGCGTTAGGGAGTCCTTGCCAAAAATTTGCCGATAGCCGTGTTTTACTTACGTCCGTAACGACCTTCAGAGTCCTAATGTAGGCCACTTCTGTGTGTATCAGCTCCCAGAGAGCAGTTTGTTGCTGCTGATGTTTTTCCGAAAGCTGTTCTGAATTTATTATGATGCTCCTCCAGTCGTTTTCTATGACGTAGGGAGCTGCAGAATGTTTTGGTTGGGATTAAATGTTTATTTCCTAGATATTCATTAATATGGAATCGAAAAAAAATAGATTATTCAGTATGAGTAGAATAACTGAGTTGGGTTAGTTTTAGAGGAGTTGACAGAATGTGATCTTTTATTTAAATGATGCCAAAGAATTTTGAAATAAATTGGGACTTAATTTCTCCCAATTTTTCAGTGTTTTTTTGACCCCCTTCAATTCCCCTCTGTCACATTGTGTCACAAATTCGGGGAGACCCCTCCCCCCCTCGTGTCACGTCAAAATGTAAAATTTGAAAATAGACAATAATTTTTTTTTCATCCAATTCATTTTAACAATATGAGATGATCAACATCAGTGAGGGTTTTTTCTATTCACCTCCCTATTTTTTTTTTAAAGTAGGCGTCGTACTGAAGTGACTTGACATCGATTCGAATTTCCAGAATGTAATGAAATTTCAAAAACGAGCATATGGCGTCTAGTCAAATCGTTCGGCAGTTCTTTACTGGGTTTTGATTATGTAACTAAAATATTGAATTATTTCAAGTAACTTTGAGTATTAAGCATACCAGAATACTTGATTAGAACTTTCTTGCCGTTGTTACGTTTTCAATTACACTCTTTCGGCCATCCCACAAAAACTGGAGTCATTTTGGAAAACTTTCAACCACAGTGATATCTCTGTACGTTCAATTAAGGTATACCGAGAACAATGTTTCGTGAAGTGGACGAAACAGGTCATTGCATTCCCACCAAAACCAGAAGTTTAGTCGAATTTGCGGAATCGTAGAAACAGAGAATAATTGTAAACAACTAGTAAATAATACAAACTGAAGCGAACATGGGTATCAAATTCAATTCAACACAACAAATTGAATAGATATGGGAAGTACATGAAAATTCGCACAATCTCGAAGTTGTGGTAATGACGTTTCAAACATAAATTTTCAAATTCTGAAATCTCTGATGACTGCATTTTTCCTCTTGCAATCTCTCGATTCGAGTATGAAAATCGAAAAATTCTTTTTTTATATTCTAGTATTCAAGTTTTGAAATTTTGGATTTATTTTCGAATCACTTGAAAAATAATATTCTAAATTTCAGAATGAACATGGAATAGAATTTCGTTGTCCTAAAATTTTTCTTTCTTTTTTTTTTCTTTTTTCCGGATATAGAATCGTCTCTCAAATAATTTCCAGTCGAAAAACAAAGTCATCATTAAATGATTTCTACAAATGACCTGATATCGAAAATTCAGAGTCAGACAATTCGAAGCTCGAAAATTCAAAACCCTACAACCAGATTTCAATAAGAGTCATTTTCTCATCTGAATACATAAAAAATTAACCTTTTTTGACATAAAGCTCATAAAGTTTCCAATTCCCATGTTCCATTTTCTTTTACGTCACCCAAAACTACATATACCACCAAATAGAAACTTCCACTCCGAAAATTCACTGTGACTCCAGCAATTACAAATTCCTCTCTTTATTATAATTAAGGTTCGGTTTCTCCGGCAATTGAAAATTCTTACGGGACTCTGTTTCCAATCTAAAAAAAAAAAAATCATCTCATAATGGATTCCCGGAATTATTGCAAAAATTGCAGACATTACTCGTAAGCTCTTCTATTAAATATCCAGCGCAATCAGAGCGTATACCGATGTGCAATGAGAAGTACAATTTTCCCGCAATGAAATAACGATCGCTACAGACGGTACTTATTGAAATAATGCACATCATGAATGTTTTGCGTCTTCATTTAGTATGAATGTAAACGCGATCCAAAAACCTCTCCGCATCTAATTGTTTTTTCAGCAATAAAGCCGGGGAAAAAATAAAACCTAGGAACAAAATCGATTGCGAGGGAGAATGAACTTTTTATGGCCGAGTGAAAGATTTATTTTGGCTACGTAGGGAAGAAGGAAAGACTAATTTGGGGTCGTATTTTCTGGACTTGTTTTTATTCAGTGCGCAGAGCGTAGTTGAGACGAGCGGTCCCTTCAATCTGTGTTGGTATTTGATTCAACGCTTCTCCGCGCAATGAAAAGTTCGGATTTCGAACGCTTCGAATAATCCACTTTTCTGCTCTTTGTGTAGTGAACCTGTATTTCACCCTGCACTGAATCTTTTTCTGAAGTGAGCTGGGTGTTCCACGTCATTGTATTAATGATGTTATTTACAGGGATTCGGAATAGATTTAGATAGCGTGTAAAATAATTTTAGACGGATGTATAATTTTTTAGGTGCATGTAGATTTAACTGGAATAAAATGAAATTTTGATTGTTTGTATAGCGTGGTTCTAAAATCGTCGGAAAAGTATGTAGGACCATTTGTAATTTAGTACTTTTCCAAGTATTTCAGTGGGGTGTGAAATTTAATAGAATATGAATTATAAAAAAGTTAAGCGGCTTCCCTGCACGAGCGATATACAACACACCAAAAGGTTTATAAAATCGCATATGTAAATCATACGTATGTATATCGCTCGTGCAGGCAACCCAGTTAAGCTAACCGAAGTATTCTATCCATAAATTGAAGAAAACGTAAAATAAAATGAATAAAAGTCTTTTGCTCTCTGATTGTATATAAACCATCCTACTGATAAAATTGCAATCGTATTTACGATATATTTTGATATGCGTCAAAATATAATTGATAACAAAATTGGAGAAAAACGAATAACAATTTCTCACTGTCTGAATATTTATAAACCATACTACTGAAAATTTCAATCTCATTCGCGATATATTTTGACATGCGCCAAAATATATTGATAAAAAAACTTGGAGTAAAATAAATAAAAATCTCTTATTGTCTGACTGTACATGAACAATATTACTGATAACATTTCAGTCTCATTCACGATATATTTTGACATGATTTATAATATATTGATAACAGATCGAAGGATACGGAATAAAAAAAGTCGATAAAAATGACAAAGTTTAGGGACAATTAATTAACGGCTGATTTGCTCCAAGTGAGAGAGGATCCCAGGGATAATTAGCGCCGGATTAGTAGAGTTATCTTGATGAAACTATTGTCGAGATTCTCTCGAGCGGAAAATCTCCTGGATCTTCACGTTTCCTGCGATGAAATTCTTTTCGGCATATTGGCATTCTTCAACCGCAAACTTTTACCCCAGTGGATTATTTTCAACTTTTTCGTACTGGGTCGCATAACTTTGATTTAGCATAGATTTGAGCTGAAGGGCGAGGGAAATCGGCATTTTTGATATGAAGTTTTGGGGGGATATTAGAAAATTATCACGTTTGCCGAACATTTGCGAGGAATGATCATAACTTCCCGACTATTGACGAGGACTAGAGTTGATGAAGTTTCTTCAAATTGGAATACGGAAAATTCGATGATCGTGACATGGGCGAGAAACGTCTTTTTTCCCTTTTTTTTTTTTTAATTGTAAATATTTTCTTCTACATGATAGTTTTTAGTGATTTTTCCATCAGTGATTTCAATGATGAAATCATTGCTCAGTAGAAATTCAAATTTTTGTATGAATGAAATAAATACGATGGATTTTAGAGTGAGTGAGATGAAATTGGATAAGGGTGAAACGAAAAACCGACCTTCTTCGCTCGTCGTGAGATCATAAAGCGTTTGCGTTTCCGGAACCCGAGGAATTCCGTGTTTGAGGTAACTGTCGAGAACATCCGACAGGACATCCATTTTCGTCCCTTTTGTATTAGCGAAAAAACCACTCCAACGTTGTTTGCTGGCCTTTAATCCTGCCGGGGATTTGCCGGATGAAACAATTGTTCCGCTTGTTATTTCCGAATCCGCACTCGAATCTTCAGTAGACATGCTGAAAAATCTTCCACTGCGTCCTTTGTAACTCTAAGGAAATAGAAACATCGACACGCAAAATTGAAAACTTTTATCATTCAACATCAATTTATTTTGAACGAACAATCTGAAGAAATCTAAGACATCGACAGACGTGGAAAATCTGTCGAAGTGCTGGATTTTTTCGTTCCTGAAAAATAATCTCAAAAGAATCTGAGACTGATTGAGAGAGTAAAAAGAGATTCATTTCATTCAATTCAAGATTTTCTAGTCTCGAGTCAATAATGCAGATTCACCGAAACTATACGATTTTCCAACTGTGGTCTTTTAATTCGAATAATTCTTGAATTTGAGTTCTACCCAGTTTTGGAACGATGATTTCTGGATTATCATTCTGAATATAATTACCTCATTCTGTTATCGATTGAAATTTGTATTATTCGATAAACTTCGAGTATAATTTTGCTTGATTAATGTATAGAATTATAATACTCGACAATTAGAACCCCCCTCCCTCCCTAAATCTATTTACTCGTAATAAGTCGAATTGATGTCATTCATATTGCTCAAATATGAATTACTTCTCTTACATCACTTCCTGTCATCTTACATAATTAGCAAATCTGGTAACTTATCACTTTACGGAGGAGTAAATCGATAAAAGAGAAACTTACGCTTGCTGTTTTACGAAGAGAAACTCTGTGGGCGCTCCTTTGACTGGCTGATCGCGTTATAGCTTTGTCGTCTTTGGCTGTTGCAATTGATAGAGTCGATCAATTAGCCGCGTTATTGAATTTGATGATAGAGGAATATAAGCTGCGATTTTCATCACAGAGCATTTTGAATTACGATTCCGTCTTACAGAATTTACTAAATAGAGATTTGTTCCGATTTTTTACATCCATTATTCAGTGTCCTTGATGAGTACTGGTGTTTTATCATTACTTAAAGTTTGGAGGTGTAGGTGTAGTATTGTAATATGAGTTTTCACGGCACAGAGAAGCTTCTAGGGATGTTCACTTTCTGTGAAATGAAGTTCATAGACCGTCTAAGTGGTGGAAGATGTCGAATTATATCACCTGCTTTTAGTCATTTTGAGATAAAATTCTTTGGAGTAACGGATTTTTGTATGTAAATGGAAATAGATCTAATTTTTGCATCATTTTAGGTGAAAGTTTCTACATTAAACATTTCGATATTGATGATTCCAAGCTCGCCAATTTTACATGAGCATTTTAATTTTCGAATTTTACAATCCTAAACTAATAATTCCAAATTGACGAAGTCCTAAGAATAGAAAAAATCAAAATTTTCCAAAATATAAATATTCCTATGAAATGTTCAGGATACTTTTAAATTTGACAACTATTTTAGAATGGACGAGTTTTAGACTCCGTCTTGAGATGTATACTTGATGTCTCGAAACGAAGGTCTCAAATTGTCGAACTTTGGATGCTTTTTCATTCAAAATACTTGGAACACCTCGAACATCTTTATGCTCGAATTTCTCATCGAAATATTACTCGATAGTCGAATTTCTGAAATGATTATATGGTATCTTGATTCCGAATTAATGAATTCAATAACCTTGAGTTTTTTAATTTTTCGTATTTTGGGGCTGACGTTTGTACTCATTTATTCATTATCGAACTTACACCTTCAGATCTTTGTATCCATTGTCTTCATTCTTAGAAAATTTTGTTTAGGGTGTATTGAATTCCAAACGACGAAAATCGATTCAAATATCGAGATCGATTTCCGAATTTTTCTATGTATATTTCAGAACACAATAATGATTGAACTGAAGCTGTGAATTTCATACTTTTTAAGATTCTGAATCTTAAAACCATGAATCCTCGAAGTTTCAACTACAACCGTCAGAATCCTAAGTTCTCTAACATTCCAACTCAAAATCGACGCTTCAAAACTTTCTTGAATATTGAATTACGAGTCCCTAGAAGCTCCCACTTATGTACCATGAGTTTCCAATAAATTCTATAAAAAATAATAACTTTGCTTCCAAAAAAAAAAAAATTCAAACTTGCCAGTTATTCGTAAATGCTTTCCACCTAGGTACGAAGTTTCGGTAGTATAAATAGGCAAAGGTGTAGTTATGGATTCCAGGTACACATCGATGTGGTTGAGATCCACGCCTCGTCGTTCGCACGCTCCGCTGAGAACTTCTCTGTAACGCATTCTTAATGTCACCCCCTATGTTGCAAGCTCGAATCATTATCCCCAAGCTCTTTGTCTCCAACTTTTTCATACTCGTAAATGTTTTTTTCACATTTACTACCCGGATACACATTTTTCAGCGCATACATATTTGAGTGTTTCCATGATAATGATGACTCGCAATTCATCAAGAGACTAAAGACTTCCTGTTCAGTGTTTGCTTGGGGATCTGATTTTTTGGGTATCGTTTCCCCCGTATTTTTCGTTTTAATAACGAAAAAAATTCAGCTTACGCTAAAACGCTTCCTTGGCTCGCTGGAAGAAACTCTTCTCTATCCAGAACACCAGTGTCAATTCCAACTTCGAAACTAACGCTGAAGTATTCGCTGCTGGAAACCTGAAATGGAACGAGGACGCGATGATTTTAATATGGAGGTCATGTGAAAGACGAAAAAGTGGTGTACATTATTTCGATTAAGTGAAGGATCCAGGGTTTTTTGAGAATTTTGGGATAGACGTTTTTTTTCTGTCTGTTCTGTCAGTCTCAGGAAATGAGTTTATCAAATCTGAAAAACGAGTACTGAATTTTTTAATAGTGTTCTGAATTGCTGTATTTTATGAAGAAGTTGCGACTGAATAAAGCACCGACAAAAATAACACAATAACAGGAGCGACATTTACGAAATATTCCACGTCGCATAATTTTCACGAAGTTAATTGTAACCGCGACATTTTCTCGTTTATTCCGCGACCGCCGCGAAAATATCCAACAGATCCCGTTTCGCGTCACCATTGAATCCACTCCGGGAAATAACATTATTTTTCCATTTCGGACTCCTAACGAACTATCACGAAATACGAGATCCCGATTACCCATAAACTCCCATAAATTGCGCCATAAAAAGGCGGCAAGTAATTCTCGCGCTAAACGAGACAAATTGCTACGTTTCTCCGAAAATACTGCGATTTACGAGTCGAGTAATGAATCTCGAAGCGGAAATATCGATCGTACCTGAGATCGCGAAAGTTTGTGCCGAGTACGGCTGAGTCGAGAGGAGTCCTTGGATGACGACGCGTTAGGCACGAGGAGGCGCGGGCTATAGTCACCCAAATTCGAGGGCTGGTGGTGCAGTTGCTGCGTTTGCTGGGATTGTTGTTGAGGTTGCTGCTCCGCTTGCTGCGCCGGGCCACTCGAGCGTTGTTCAGACTTGTCCATCATCGCCAGGGCGTCTAGTTGAGTTAAGGATCTTGAACGTACCTTGGGAAGGAATTAGAGTGTTTTTTTAAGGGCTGTCAATGTGACGCAAAAAGCGAGTCTTATCGGTTGGAAACTGTTGAGAGGTTTTTCATTGGGTAGAAACTGTTCGAAATCGACAAAATAGGGGGGGGGGGGGAATTTTGGATGTGTTTTGAATTTTTCGAAGATTCTTGATATGGAATCACGAAACTTCTAATATAACATCCTCCAAAATAAAATTATTTCGATCAGTATTCGCAAACTTCACCCCCCATTTCAACCAATGTATACAAAAAACCACGAAAACGAATTCCGACGTCACATTTTCCCGACCCCTCCCCCCTTTTATCTCTTCAACGTCCGCTTTTAATCGCCTCCAGTAAAACTCCAGCATAAAAAAGCGAGCGTCGAAAGGGTGTCGAAATAGCGATTGAAGTTTTAACTCCGAAGTTTTGACGCACAGTTTATTCGGAGTTAATAATTTCGTAAAAGAGTAACCTTGTCCCATCAGCGTGTTGTCACAGCATAGAAACGTCATCGCTTCCCCAGCCTGGTAAATTGCACAGTAGAAAATCCAAGGGAAGAGCGCGATACGATCAGAGCGAGCTCGATATTGTTCAGCGGTTTGGCGAATGACACGCATATTCGAGGACACCCCGACAAATGGAGCTTTCGCATCGGGCTAATCGCAACACCTGACGCGATCGTTATAAAGACATTAATCTCGATTAACCTATATGTGCCGAGCGGCGGGGTTAAAGCTCGTAACGTGGTAAATATGCGAAGGTGTCTGCATTGGACTGAAAAGCCGAAACTAGGGCTGTGTATCTAGTCATTCTACTTGGCTAATCGATTACTTGAGAAGGACGGCACGAAAACAAGCTAAGCGCCGGCTCCTTTCTTTCCTTTCGCGATTTCGCGAACGAGCCCTGTTATTTGGCCTAGTGGTGAATCGAGAATTTCTGGGGAGTGGGGGCTGGTACTTCCCTTGTGTGAATAAGTGGATTCCCACTCATTTATCGGCGGCCGAGTTTTGACTTGTGAATAAGGGGATTTCAGTTAGGGATGAGATCGTCTTTGAGATCTCTTTGCACTTTTTCCGATGGAATTTCGATAGTGATGAATGTAAAAATTGAAGTTCTTTGTCTGGAAAGGGATTTTTGCTGTAGTTTGTGAGGATTTTCTAATTTTGACAGAGTTGCGAGTTCTCAGTTTTCGATGAAGTTGAGATGAGTGGAAGTTTACTGTATTGGTGTTTAGTTTGTGTTGGAGTTCTTCTTTCTTGACACGATTGATCTGGTCGTGTTTGTCGTATGTCACTTTATGTTTTGTATGCTCACACATATTTATGGAATCGATTTAATTAATTAAGACGTTTTAGAACCTATCTGGAGTGTGCTTACTGTAGAATATAGAAATAATGGTTGTTTTTGACAGTCCTTTCATATTTTTGGATGTTTTCGAAATGTAATGAAATTTTTTTAGAGACTTTTGTAAGTTTTTCATTATTTACACAATTTTGTCGAAATTTTCGACACTTTTCCTCCAAAATTTCCCGAAGGTTTTCTGTGTCAAAATGCATGGAAATGAGGTGAAATTAATCGAATAATTCAATTATCTCTAACAAAAAATTGATTCAAATTCAGAAACTCTTCATCATCTCTATTTTCTCTTCATGTATGGAAATTGAATAAAAAATATCCAAGTATTATCAAATTCATTGGATAATCAATATCTACACCAAAAACATAGACATTCAACGAATTTTTGCATCCACGAAGTCTCCAACGAAACTACGTGAATTATTTAAAACATCAGAAAACGCTTATCAATCTAAAAAAATCGCAAACAATCTCTCAAAATTTCCCTAAACAGAGTAAAATTTTCAGTTACCCTACGCTACTCACGGAAAACTTCATAAATAATGAAAAACCACGTGAAAACATTCGAAAACTATTCAAATTACCAAAAATGCTAGAAAATGCCTTAAAATTGGCGAAACAAATAAAATCATTAAATATCCTGACTCAGAACATATTTTGTATAAATAGTGAACTGTGACGGCGGGGGGGACGTTTCACCCCCTCCCCCCATTAGTAGACCCGCTACTGATATATCCGTTTTACTCTGCGGCACAAACGATTAGGGAGCTAAATGGATCACTCCGTTGGAAATGCTAGCTCTCGTAAATATTCATGTGGACGGTCTGAATAGCGAACGCTCGAGGGTTATGTTGACTGGGTGGAACATATTCAGATTTCAACATCTAGCTTAAAGCTAGATTACGTTGCTGAGGACACTAATTCGAACTGCTTTTCTCGCAATTGTTTGGGGTGCACGCAGCTCGATTTCTTTGTGTCGTGCAGGGAAACACTATATTTTGGTGCATAGTTCTGTTGTTTATGGATGTGAAGAAAAAAACTTCTCATTTCTTCCAGAGGGAATTTCAGTTATCGAATTTTCCTTGGTATATTTTCGAAAGTAGAAAAATATAAGAAACTGTCAAAGTTCAAGAGGTAGGTTTTTCTTTTAATCGAAGTTTCTCGGTATCCGGATATAATCTTTGGAATGATACTAAGGACGATTTTTCATGGTTTTCACTATGGATTTTCTTTCAACGACTTATCAAAAGGAAATTTTCCCTCTACAGAAAGGACCTCTTTGAACTAGAGTTTCTTTCTGAATATAGGATAAAAGAAAGTAATTGTTTTTCCAATGGAAATCGGTGTCGTTCGCAGTTTTTCACGTCTTCTTATAATAATTGTTCACACATGCTGTACCTCACTTAACCCAAATAAGAACCATACATCCCAAAATGTATAGTTTGTTTTAAGAAGCTCAGTTTTTTTTCCATCGTCAAATTATTTTTCCATCGGTACTTATTAAATTCTTGCATTCAAGTGATATTGCCTCTGTGCTGAATGTCGATGAAATGACTTTTTACGTAACTCTTGACAAAATCTGATCACAGGTACTTCTCAAACGAGCAACGAAACTTGAGTACTTTCAATGAGTTCATGCTCACGTACTTTTCTGAATACATTTTTTATGTAGTATATAATTGCGGTGTACATGTATACATATGTCTCTCGATGTGTTCTGGTTTTTTCTCGGAAATGGTTTCTTATGCTCACTTCGACCACTTTGAATGTATTTAATTACAGAACAATTGTCGAAGCGAAATCCTACTTTTTGATTAAGGTGGACAAGAATGTGAATTTTCATTTTTTGGAGACGTGAAACGATATTTTCACACTGAATATCATTTTATATAAAAATGAATTTCAAATGGCATTATCCAAGATCTCAACTCTTTCGCATTTTCTATACTGATTCGTAAATGTAAAGATAAATGAGAAGTTACAGTGATACTTCATGAGTCATACATGAAACGACAAGGGAATGGTGTAACATCGATCCTCTTTTTCATCACATTGTCATAAAGGGAGGCACTGACCGAAGGTATAGAAATGGACGTTTAACGAGTGAAATATACATGCACTCCCGCGGTAAATCGACCATACCGATGTATTCTCACTCTGTAAACATCACGACTTTTATTGCCGTAATTTCTTTTCATTACTTTTCATGGCCTTTTATTATTATATGCCCCTAGCGAATGAAAAGACTCGGGGTTGTTCCAGTTTTATTGTTTTGAATTTCCTTAATTTACCAGGTCCTTGAAGAGAATCAATTACTAATGATGAAATGACCTCGATGGGAAAATTCTTTGAAATATCAAAAAGTGATTGAGAAGTCATTTAGATAAACCAAAAAAATTTTGTTGAATCAACTCCGATCGCAGAAAATGCGTGACGCGGAATATGGAGTCGAATGGACATAAATCGCGAATGTGATTTGTGTGAAAAATGCGTTCTTCGCATGCTTCATTGCGGCCACTGGGAATATTTGAAAAATGACGTCCAGATGACGCTCGGAATCGATCAACGTTATGAGCTTATTCGGACGTTCGTTTGAAAAATGTACCTCGCTCGGAGAAATTTTTTACGCGGAGTCATGAGTAAGCCTGACAAAGCGAGTAACTTTCGAATCTTGGCGATTCCGTAACTTTCGACGCAGGGAAAAAACATTTAACCCCATCGAGGAAGTTTCCGAGAGTAGGATATTCCTGATCTATCGATGCCTCGATTGATAAAGGGCTATCCATGAATAACAAAAGGGTCGGAAGGAAGGGATGGGTAGAACAAAGGGGAGCTTTTGTACAAAAGACATTTTTGACCGAGTTTTCCGGAGTGTCTTTTCCGTGAAATTTTTTGGGAACTCATATTGAATCTTTAAACGTTTGTCCGGGTCCCATCGATGTTTTTTTGCTCTTTTTTTTCGATGTAAAATTGAAGTCCTCTGCGAGCGAGCTTTCGTGCGTGAAACGCTGAAGTTGTTTTCGTCAGTCAGTATATCACGAAGTTTTGAAGGGCTTGCAATATTTGTTCTGGATGGAGTTTTTTTTTCACTTTGATCATCACGAAAAAATACCATTCTAAATACTCGCAAGTATTTTCCTGGAGTTGAAAAAATCTCTGCTCAAATTCCCAATTGCTTTTGAGTGAGCTTTATAATTTCGGAAATTGACCTTTTTCTACACGGTTCAAGAATTTCTTCAAATGCATCTAAAGTGTCTAAAGGGCTGCTTGTTGCCATAACAACGGGAGCACTTGACATGAGGTTGAAACAAAAGAACAAACCGACTCCGACCGGTTTTGAGATGCCGACAGTGTGAATTCATCTCGGTTATGACAGTGATCCAGAAAAAGTTCCTCTCCTCCGCGCGCCAAACAATCTCAAGGAAGCTTTTAAGCTCCCGAGCAATAAAGTCGAAACAATAATCATTCTTGGTCAATTCACGCTATATCTTCACCGATTTCAGAGATCCCAAAATTCGGTTCTCTAACGGTCCTCTAAATTAAATAATGATTATTTTTCGATAAAATGATTTTTTTGGAAACAAAACTTTCTTGAGTTACTTTTTTCCGACAAAAGCTCGAGGGAATATTAAATAAACAGAAATTTTCCAGTTTTCCGAATAACTTCTAATGAAAGTTGTATTTTTGATATAGCGTCTACGTTTTCCAGTAAAATCAGCACCTTTTAACTTAGATTATCCAAGCACCTAAACTAGCGCACGCGATCGATCACCAAACCGAGGAGCTATGATTAATAACGGAGCTGTATTGTGCGAAAGAGCGTGCTCTTATTTTTTCTTTTACTGTGTAACGTTCCATCAAGATAGGAGATAATAACGTGTCGTTGATCAACTCGAAAATGAATCGCATGGTAACGAAATTATGTGTTTCACAGTAGTTCATTCAGAGAGGTAATTAGAGCTTGAGTTTATCCGAATCTGTTTGTTTTCTCTATGTCTTCTTGCCATCAGTATGTCTTTCCGAAATATATCCTGCATATGCAAGACAGTCAATTTTATGCAAGATTTGCGCGGGAATTAATTTCTGAAACAGTGAAAGTAGGCGTGCTATGAGATTGAACGAGCTTTGAAAATATGCTAATCTTGTTACAATTTTCAGGCTGCCTACAACCTACTTTTTTCGCTCCAATTAATATAACGATGGTTTTCACTCGTGCAATCGATCGCCATGATGATTTCCAGCTTCGTTATGCAGATTGAAATTTCGTGTCTCGAAGAATGTAATCAAGGCGTGACTAAATAATTTTGAAATATCATTCCATTCAAAAAATTGCAGAGATTCAGATACTTTAGTTTCGAGATAAAAAATGCGGACGAAAAGCGTGATTTTTTAAGAAAAATTAGCAGTCTGTCCCTTTTGAGTTTCATGAATATTTTTTAGACTTGCAAGAACGTCTGTATATCACATGAAATTTTTCAATATCGGTTATTCAGTGAGATTTTAAAACACTTTAAATATTTACTGTTAGTAGATTATACTTTTTCGTAAGTTCGGGGAATTACGACAAAATTTGTCGCGATTTTTCCACTTAGAAAATAAAAATCCATAGGTCGGTTGTACATTGCATCAAAAAAACGTTCTACTCTGAGCTGAAATTATTCAAAGCCATTTAGTGTTTCCTTTTTTGCCCACATTAATCAAAAAACTTTGGAGAAAGTGTTGGAATATTCTCTTTTCGTCATTAAGGACATTCAAGTGCGGATGATAATGCTCCATCCTCCTGTTCTACGTGCAAAAAAGCGATAAAACAGGAGGCATTTTGTTTGATATCAAATGCTCGTTAAGAAGTTTGCCGATAAATAAGACTCCTCATTAGCGAACGAAAGTTCGCTGTAAATTCCAAACTCTAAAGTAACAAAATATTTTAATCATATACATTGTCATTATCAATGTAATACATTTCTGGAATGCATTCACTGTTACAGCTTCATGAGTTACAGCTTCATTCTATTGTCAACCCTTGAATTTCCACTTCTGACATAGCATGGATTGTTAGATAATTGTAATCCATGGATGATTTCAAACTTTGTAGAAACACAATATTCGCGATACATTGTCAGGGGATGAACTTACTGTCTATAATTAATTTTTGAACAAGCTTCTATTAACTCAAGGAGTTATAATTTTAGTATTGAGTTCATTATTACGAATTACTGAAATACGCGTCCTTCGTTTCCAACTCCGAAAACACAAAATATATCAAAGTCGGATTTTGATGTCAGGTTTCAGTGTTTAATATTAAAGTCAGATGAATATCAATTTGCACAATTAAATGTTGGAGAACTTCAAAAAATGAATGAGATTTACGTGAAAGTATAGGCTATTTCGGAAATGTACTTCTAATTAGTTCTGATGATTTGATCTCGTCATTTATCTTCTATTTTGGAAAAAACTTTGAGCATCAAAATATCTTATATAATCAAGTGAGAAAGTTTTAAAGTGTGACGGAATAAGTCACAGAGTAAACAATCGTCACTGAAAATAGTTCATTATGATTAGTCCAGGAATGCTATGAATTACTGAGTGTAATTTTGAATGCGAATCATCAGATTTTCGTTAACTTTCCCGATTCATAGAACAAATTTTCTATTCATAGTTCAGCCTCGGAAGTGCTATTGTTAACCCTCAGAGTTTAACCTTAAAATTAAACACCTCGTCGCGTGGAATTACCTAGTTCCCAGATATATGAGATTCTAAAGGCTATCGAGCTCGAATTGTCACGCAAGGGCTCCCTTCTCTAAAGCACTTTACACGTCAATCGACGTGATATTCTGATGAAACGCGTATGGCTCGTTGTACGCCTTGTACCTCAGCTCGCTCGATGGCTGTCTCTCCCTCAAAATATCTCGTCTTCTAGCTCTCATCAATCATTAATTTCGAAGAAAGCAATGATAGGTATCAAAAACATATCGAGAACTTTGGACATCTCAATTTGAATTTATTTCATAATAAATGATATGTAGTGCGGAAATGAGGGTGGGGGAAGGGAGAGGTAGCTCATATACTTACATTTATACTCATATTTACGTCATTGATTGAAAATTTACTCCTAAAGGATTTTTACGAAGTTTCAAGAAATTCGAAAGAATGTTTAAAAACGTCAAGAAATTTTCAGAGGAATTTGTTATACTCAAGGAAACTTTGGAGACTTCGAAAATTTTTTGAAAGGAGGATACAGGAAAATTTGGAGAATTTTTGTGTCATACTTCCTAGAAATTTGAGAAAAAAAACCACAAGTATGAAAAATCTATCAACTTTTACAGCAATTATTGTATGATCCGAAAATTATTGTTCATCTCTGAAATTTTCCTAAATAATCGTGGATGAATGGAAAATCTGAATATGTCAGGGCTCGAAAATTCGCGATTCCGTAATTATATTAACTTTTATTTGAATTTTGAAGGGTATGTCGCGATGACAAAAATTATTCATCAAAGGAATGAACATTCTCAAATTTCTCGTAACACATCATTATAACCTAAAAATCCCTGGATCCTTTCTCAAAAATTTGGGAAAAGAATGGATTCCTGAATTTATTTCAATTTTTTTTCTGAAGGTGAATCTTGCAAGATTGACTGGATATTGGAAACTCCTGTCTACCTAGATATGAATTCATTTCCAAAATAGCAAGAACAAAAAATTTTTTCTTGTTCTTTCTATCTTGTTATTCAAATATCTCTGTTCTTGGACGCTTAAGTTCGAGAATCGTCGTTGTTTTAGATGTAAAAAAAGTAACTAAAATTTATGGTGGGATTTTCGAGATGAAATTAATGACCGTGAGACACGGTCGTAGATTTTTCGTTCAATCTTAGAATAGAATTATAAGATTAGCAAGCTTATCGCGTCAGTTTCTATTTCACGAAAGTTTTCCAACGAATACGTTAGATTCAGAAGAACGTCAGTAGTAAACATCATGGTAATAGGAATTGATTCTAAGCCTACGTAAATGTTGTCATTGGTATTCGTGACAATGATTTTAACGAGAGCTTTCGATTCTTCAGGGTTTGATAACTTTTGTTTTTTTCGATCAATCGGAACTTTTCCGGTAGTAATACTAATTTTTGTGTGTGCACTCATTGCAATCTTTTATCGATGCTATAATTCTGCAATTAAAGAAAAAAAGTCGATGTAATCTAGGGTAGGATTTTTTAAATCCATCGGTTCGATAACTCTGGTCGAGTTTCATGTAAAACACGTCAGATTTTTTGGGAAATTAGTAGAATATTCAGATTTCCATGGCGACGTATAATTTTTCAAAAGTTTCGTATGTATTATATAAGTTCGTTATTCTGAAACAGAACATTTTCAGAGTGACGAATGATGAACAGTTCCGAAAATGAATTCATCTAATTTTTCATTACTTGCTTTTTCGAGGAAAGTCGTGTATCTTTTTAGAAATCAGCTTTCAATGTTTGAAAACTTGCTTCTAGTTCGATAAATTGACCATAAAGTCCCCAACAGTATAATTGATTAACTTATAATCCCTTGTTTCCACAAACAAACGAGTAATATTGATATTATTGTCTTTGGACCAACGCTCTAATACGAAAATCTGTGTAGTTTAAGAAGCAATAAAATCCACGAAAATACGAGAAACTTATAGCAGGATTTCCAAAATTTATTGACTCAATGACCGTGATAGAAGATTCATGGTTATATCTCGGAATAGGATTTCAAGATTTGTAAGCTTTTTACGTCGCATAAATCTTCCACAAACCGATAGAGTTGGTTTTTTAGTGATGGAAAATTTTGGAAATCAATATGTACAGCGTGGAAATTTTTCACACTCCGAAAGAAATATGCGAGTCAATGAAATCGATTTCATGTAAGCTATAGTATAAGAGATAACTTGAACAGCATTGGATACGATTTATCCATTGAACGAACATACTGAAAAATCGATATTATTTTTCACTCGTTCATATACAAATTTATTTTTCATTTGCATTGGTTTTGTCCCGATGCCTTTAATCGCGGGTAATTTGTACAATTTATGAATCATAGATTTATATAGAGTAAGAAAATAAGAAATGTATTTTGCATTCGTCAAATTTTCGTTCATAAGACAGGAATTTATTATTCCTACGATCAGAGAATCAGATTTCGTAATTCTGCAGAGACAGGATTGAAATCGCTTGGAGGAATGTAGTTTTTTCAAAACCAATGCATAAATACATAAATTATACAACGACGAAAATTGCGGAAATTCATTTTATGTAATACATGAGATGACGAATTTCGTTCGTGAAAATTAGACAAAAAATGAAAAAATCATGACCAAGCTTAGAACTTCGCAAAAATAGAACTGATTCCCGAAAATCAAAGTAATTTACAATCAATCGAAAAATATAGCAAAGGGTATAATGTCTTACTGACTCCGTCATAAAATATTTTTCAGGGAAAACTTTTCCACAGTTCTCTTCTTCATTTCCAGAAAGAAGTCATAATTGAGCGATATTTTTCGGTAACGAAAGAATACCATTCTCCGATGCTGGGAATTTCGCTTTATCGGGCTTAATGTCCTCGAATAAACTTCTGAGCTCTCCTGTTTTTCATCTTCATTATACTTTAATTTCGTTCTTATCATAAGTTCCATTGTAATAACGACTTCCAAATGGAATGAATGGAAATAGACCCGATGAGAATAATCCTTCATGCATTCGTCGACTTTTCGCAAAATGTGTGAATACGAATTATGTTTGTATAGAAATTTCAAATAATTAAATTTTCAGAGAGTGAATATAAATATGGAAAACTGATGGAAAACCATGTTGAATTGATAAAATTATTCGTCTATTTTGTTGGTTAACGCAATCACTGGCTTTTTTATGCAAAAGAAGAGCTTTTTCGTGCTTAAAAACTTTTGTTTAATGATTTAAGTTGATCCTTGAGAATTTAAGAGTACAACCCATTGCTTTTGATCCACTGCTTAACATTTTTGAACACAAAAGTTCTACTTTCGTGAAGATTTTGTCTTGAAACGCTTGATTATTAAAATTTCCTCGCTTTTAAAAGCGATTTTCAATGATCTTGATTTGAAAATTCAATTATAAGTTACATTGTTCTGAAATAAAGCTTCTGCATGTTTAAAAACTTCCTTTAGTCTCTATAAATTGACCGAATTCATAATTTTGAAAGCTCTCATTAAATTTTTCATATTAATATCAAACTAATCACCCAAAATCCCCAGAGATTATCGTCTTTGGAAGCTTTAGTATGAGAACCTTCGCGATTGTAAAAACGAGGTAGAAATTCAGTTAGATTCATAAGGGTTTTTGGAATTCCGGTGCGTTCCCGAATTGAACTGCCAATTTTATGTAGTTACGTAGTTATCCGTAAACTGGTGATCATTTCGAGAATCCATTTCATTTAATATTTAATGCAAGTTTCTCCTATTTTCGGCAACTTCGAATGAACAATAATTTCCATGACTCGAAACTAATCTACATAGAACTTCGAAAGTTTCGAAATACTTGCGGTAATATTACGAGAACTGTCGTAGAGTACGAACACACTGGCAGTTTGAATACATTTTCCCTCAGTTGAAAACTAATTAAAACGTCTGATAATTACGTGGTCTTCTGTCACACGCTGGATGGTCCACGCGCTCCTCCAGAATCAATAACTGCATTTGGAAACCGCAATAGTAACTCGTTTTGTGCATCAAAACTCTACTATCATATCATTCTTAACAATAAAAACATGATTTCTCTATTAAAGTTCCATAAATCCAAGAAAATCTAATAATTGTTGAAATATATTCTATAAACAATGCAACGTGGACGTTGATCAAATAAAAATCTTCTACGACGTCTAAGAGTTCACAAATTTGCTTCGAAAACCTTTCAATTTTTCCACTGACCTATAAACTACTTACTAATTTTCAATGTGAAATTCTTCACACAGGTTCTCAAAGCTCTTTCAATTATAATTTTCTCAAGGACATTTTGTAGAAGCTGAATGCAGTAAAGAAATTATATAAAAGAGGTCCCTTTATTACAAATGTCTCCGGGTTTACCGCGTTTTGGAATTTTCAACAATGGAGTATAATACGGGGTTCCGTAATGGAAAAGATATGATATCAAACGAATCACATTATTTCGTTCCAAGGGTTTGAGCGCTATTCACAATTTTCACGAGAAATGTTAGCAGCTGCACGGCAATCGATATACAGTGAAATACATCCTAATAGAAACTTTTCACGAGTTTGAAGTTTTATTTTATGGACATAAAATAGCGTTGAGCCAGATTCTGGTGGGTTTCATTCAAATTTGAATTGTATTTCGTCAATGAGATGTGACTCAAGTTTATTTGAAAATTTGTCACTAATTATTGGTCACTTCCAAAATGATTGAAAATATGTTTATTAGAAGAACTTGATCCTGTGAAATTAGATTTGAAAAGAAAAAAGGTATAGGATCGTTTCTAAGTATCCGAACTTTCCATCAAATACGAATAACATCGATGATCGAAACTCATTATAATTAAAATTCACTACGTTGAACCCAGTAAACTTTCAGAAAGCACCCCTGGGAACACGACGAATTTTTAACAGCGCAAAACAATTAAATATATTGAAGTAGTACCGCGAAGTTCCAGGAGTGAATGAGTAATGTTTTCGAGTGTTCAGTGTCCCATTACCATTTTAAAGCGCCCCAAATCACAGAGCAATTCGTGCAGATCGTGTGACAGATTTTTGGCTCTAAATGCCTGCTGATGCCACCGTGATGAGTTTGAATTGCAAAACTGCGTCCGAACGTCACTGGTTCGATACCAGTCGGAGAGTGATCGATAAATCCCGATTGAATTCGTAAAAATGTTTGTGGCTTATCGACGTTTCTCGAAACTTTTCGCAATATAATAAATTTTTAAACAATTTTCATTTACATACAGATTTTCCACGTTTCTATCTACAAAATTTGTCTGCCTCACTTTTCCAACGATTTACAAGTACACATACATTTTTCTGGAGCATGATTTTCGAATTTGTGATTGTTTCTTATGACGTAGAATTTTCGATGTGGAAATTCAGTTTCCACATTATAAATCCGACTGTTTTCATTTTTCTTATTCTCAAATTCAGAGAGTGCAAATATGGATTTCTCATTAAATAATAAATCGAACGATTGATTAATCAGACGATAACGTGACATACCTGAACTCTTCCCATGGGCGGTGAAACGACGAGGAAAATTTTCATAGCTGCCTTGAGGAAATCATCCTGATTTTTGGTGTTTTCCGCCAAAGCAGCCTCGGGTATGCTGATGGTGCTCGAGCTTTGCCCAGATTTTCCGCCTCGCACCTTGCGTCTTATGCTGCCCATTAGCCTTCGCCAATCTTGACAAGACCCTGGGCCGGTCGCACCAGCCTCTGCAGCAGCCCTTCCGAGCGGCTTTTCATGGCCACCTTTCAATGCCTTCGAAGGGCTCTGCTCTCGGCTCTTTCCCCGCTGACCTACGGTATCGCGCTCTACCGAAGTGCTGCTGGACGCGGCGGACACCGTGGTCAACTTCAGCGCTCGGACCAAAGCTTTCTTTTACAGCCTCGATTCTGGAATTCATACATTATTCATTATCTTTCGACTTGTGTTTTTTGGTATTGTTATGTACGTTTTGTCTATAGATTCTTTAAGATTTGTTTTTTACATAAGTTTTTTGGCATTTTACAGTGGACAATCGGGGGTTTTGGAGAGTGGGGGGGGGGGGGGGGGAATGGGGGACAGTCTTCTCCAAAAATATAAAATTTAAATTTTTTTATAGAGTTTTGTTCCAAAACATTTTTCATTAAATTTAGAATTTGTCTTCAGTTATAACACAGAAAATTACTCGACGATTTACAGGATTTTCGAACAACTGTAGAGAACATTTCATTCTGATTCGCGGATTTGCCCATTGCAGTCACAGAATTTTGCAGTTTAACTGTAATGTTACAATTATGAAATCGTCAAATTTATAAAACCGAGTACGCCCCCCCCCCTGCCTCCTCTCGGCTATGCTCTTGTTTGCGAACAAAAAAGAAGATGGGCATATGAATAGACTTTCGACATAAAGCAACTGTAATAATACTACATCTCGTTTATCATAATCAAGAAAATATTTCTGATTGGCGTTTTCCGTATGATTGGCATCAAATTTGTGTAGCGGCTTCAAAAAGCTCGCTACCAAGTTAATTTAGCAAGTAAAACAAGATTGACAGTTTCGAGACGTAATTATCAGCGCTGAAAGGTAGCGATCGATATGTTCCTAAATGAAATTCGAAATGAACCAAATCATAGGGTTCTAATGAAAACTGAATTTTCGTCTCTTATATATCAACTTAGATTTATGAATAATCGCACTGAATGAAACGACAATATTTCTAAACAAAAATTTATACCCTACTTATTTGTAACCTTATGAAAATTTAATGACATTTTGTGTGCGGTAAAACTCATTAAATCCGAACGAGAACGAAATTTCGTCGCAAGGGCAGCTTTCAGAAACGTAAGATCTTTCAGTCAAGAAATTTTGCATACAAACATTCAAAATTGTATTCGTATATGACAGAAAATTATTTTCCCATTCTCGTTGATAACAGCTCTTCATTTGGCGTTAGATAATTAAATAACTGAGTCAAACGCGTAACTGAAATTCGGTTACTAAACTGTACGTTGGTAATGAAACTATGACAGGAACGTTTGCGCGTATAATTTCGGAGCATTCGCTATTTACATGGATTTTCCTATGATTCTGTATGTTACCAACAATGCGTGCATTACTCGTGTCAAAGACTCGAATAAATGCACCATTGCTCCTTAGGTGCCTCTGAAATTATGACAGTTGTTATGTACTCCAGTTTTCAGCGTTACCATTTGCAATTTTGAATCGAGATTCTCAATTTCACGAATCTTTGAATTCTGTATCGCCGATTCTATTTTTTCGAAATCTCTTCAAGAATACGACTAATTCCTGAAATTTTACTTCCATAAGTAATATATTCAATTTCCATTCACTTTTATATTATATAGTGACTTGAATCTTTTTAAAAATAATAACGTCTACTAATTTCATGAGCAGTGTTCAACGCACTGTGCATTGACTCCCGGATCCCTTATTTCAATACGAACAAGAAAAAAGCACAAAGTTGAATTCCAATCTTGTTGAAATTCGTGTTCGTGCTCTTTGACTCGGTAAAATATTCGACGTTTTCCCTCCCAATCATATTCGAACCATTCAGAAAGACGTGATGTTTTGACATAAATGGAGTTATACCCTTCTATCTACCTAATTTATCGACTGGAAAAATTTACAAAGAGAAAAATGTATTCGTTGACCGATCATATAAATTTATGCATGACGAGAACTCTTCTCTTCGTTGGCAGAAGTTGAATTTTTTGGAAAATCTTTCAGAATCAAAATTTATTCCATGAATTCAAGATAAAAAAAAGTTGGAGAAGTTTATGATTATTCTGAAAAAATTCATATTTGAAATCATTTGCATTTTATAGCCCACTACATAACTGTGAGCTGTATAGATTCATAGATCTCTAGGGGAGGATGATCGTATATTTTTTAAGGTGCGAATGTCGAGGGGTGCATTAAATTTTTTCATTCGGGGGCAAAATATTTTGCAAGACATGTTTTGAAGAGTCTTTTTTGTTGTAGGGAATTAGAGCATCTTGATTTTACAGGTTGAATGTGAAAAAAAACGTACAGCTTTCCATATATATGCCTTTACTTTTTCCCTGGATTTTTTATACTTTTCTTTCAATTCTAGGGGAAAATCGTGAAGGCATACATTTGAAATACTGTACAAATCCAACTTAGTCTGTATCATTCCCAATCTTCATCATTTCCCTGTTTTAGTTTTGTGCTCATATTAAATTTCACGAACTTTCACTACATCGATTCATTCAGATATGAAAATGATCCTTATTCGAATGAAACTTATGAAGTTCTAAATTTCCGTGTTCCACTTAGGGACCCTATTTATGTGTGTATGTAAATAGGTATCCGAAAAAAAGTTGCACTGTGCCAGAAATTTGACTAACATTTAGTTTATTTGCTATTATAAGGTTAAAATCGTAAATGTATGATTTATATTCAATTTCAGTATTTTATAATATATCATCAGAAATTTGTGTAATCATAAAAAATTCCTAAAATTCAAACTTATGTCCATGTACTCTCACAAATTTTCACAAATAACCAAATACTTCTAGAGTATTTGAAAAATCATCCTGATGGATGCATGTAAAAAAAACTGCAAGTTCCAACGAATAAAATAAATTCATATAAATTTTCCATACTTATTAGAATTCTCCGTAATAAAAATGAGATACCTATAAACTCTCACTTCATGAAATCCATAACGTAAATGAGAAAAATTTCTATTTCGTATCTCCGAATATTACGATTCATTCAAAGACTGCAATTTCATACTCTGTAAATTTTCCTCGGAACGCAGATTCCTAAATGTTCCAATTTCAGCATTGTTAAATACGAAGTTATGAAATTGCTGACACTGAAAAGTCAAAGTACCTTTCTCAAAATTCAATCTTTCACTCAAACATTATTAATTATTTCACTTTTCTCAACTGCAGTTTGTTTCAAACGTTTTCCCTTTAATTTTCTACTCATCAATTTTCCGTACGAAATCCCCCTAAAGGGTTATCAACGACCTTCGAAACTCGCCCACTATTTTACAACATCGGTTGTAAATTCAACTCGCAATAAATATCGCGCGATAAGCCAGAGCCCTATAATTCATCGAAACACACGAAGTTTTCTCAAGGGATCGAACAAGACAAGCTTCGGTCGAAATCAATAAACCGCCATTTACCGCGATGAACGTTGGAAGTGTTCATCGCGTAGGCAATCGGGTAAATGAGCTCCACGAATCGATTTAACCTTACAAGCCGTAAGTATATCCATTCCGTTGGATTTTGCACCTAATCTATTTGATTTACACCCCAAAACATTATCATGAAGAAACATCTGTCAATTTTTATTCGTGCAGGAAATTGAGAATCGTGTTTGAATCCAAGGAAAGGTTACAATATTGATCAAAAGTCGGGGAAGCAAGTGATAGATGAATCGTTGGAGAAGATGGTGCGGAGCTATTTATTGTGGAATTCATCAAGTGTTTTGTTGGGGTTTTTTGGATGACAGATCGATTCGTGTGATGGAATGTGGTTGGAGAGGAAAAGCGTGGTTGAGTAATCGTGAGTCGATTTGATGATTTTGGACGTATGCAAAATAGGTGTCGAAATGTGAGTCAGAGGGATGATACAATAGATGATGATCGGAGAAATTCGTGAATGTGGTACACTTTAAAGTAAGATGAATGTGGTTTTTGTATCATGTGACGTAGTTGTATTTGTGAAGGAAATTCTGGATTTTTTGAGTTGCACTATATTTTTTTGATGGTGTACTTCGTCTTACAGTGTCGAAATTGCATAACCTCTTGGTTTGAAGTCCTGAAATTCCAAAATTGCAGAATTTGTATTCCGAAACGAAGTTTCCGAGTGTGAAATTACTGTTTTTGAATGAATTAGAATTTGTAGACATATGTTATTAGAAGTTCTGTTACCTTCTTTCTGGGTTCCATAAGTTACGAGTTTACGGGTATTGAATCTTTTTTGAACTTTTCCAAATCATAATAATTTTGAGAATGTCACTTCAGAACACCATAATTTATGTTAATTAGAAAAAATTCACTGAAATTTTGTATATTTGGTGTTTGGAAATTTTTTGCTTATTTCAGAAACGATCCAAACTTGCGTAAAATTATTAACACTGTTATATAAGTTCTTGAGGTTCACAGAATTTTCAAGTAATTTCGCTATATTCTTATATTCCCTTAATTTTCTAAACATACACCTCGTATCTTGAAATTATGATTTCCCTCGTACTTTTTTCTTTCATCCCTTCGAATTTCAATTGAATTATCTGTTAATTCCCTTTGTTATCAAAGATAGTTTTGATAAGCTTTGAATATTCTAGAAACCCTTTGAAATTCTCGAAAATTTGTTAACATTTTATAAAATTGCGAATGATCGCAAGAGGTTTGTGGGACTTTGAAGATTTTCCGAAATTCAGAAGAATTCTACGAAATTTTCCGAAATATTTATTGAGCTGTCAAGTTACTTCACAGGGACGATACACGGTCGAAAAAATTTCAAAAATTTGTAACACAAGTCGTTTATAAATCTTCTGTTGTAAATTTCCTTTCACTTCTATTGTGAATTCTCTCTCACTTTAACTTGATGAAAGCTCTTTTCCTGTTAAATTTAAAAAACAGCTTCTTAAGCTACTTTAGCCTCAGATTATTGGAAAATTCTTTAGAGAATATTATGAAATGATTGAATTTTTCAAAGATAATGTCGAAATAAGAATGTAGCAAAAATAACATTGTAATGAATGAATGGTCGGAAAACAAAATAAAATCCGAATAACAAGACTGTTGAAAAAAACAGCATCGAAAAGGCGTTCTTAAAATCTTTCAGAAATGTCGAGTGTTTATGGAAATTTTTAAACTCGTCTTAATTTGCGGTACTCGAAGGCATATTTCAGTTTACAATTATTCCATGTATTTTTCTAATCGAATTCCATCCCACTTTGAATCGATTTGAAACACGTAATCTCAGAATTAATTTTTAATCTGTAAGAATCCTCGAGAACTCGTGGAAGTTACTGTCGATCATTTTCCTTTCAGCTTAACTCATGTCAATACTTCGGAATCTGAATTTTCCAATATTCTTAACAATTATCACAGAACATGACTATCACTGCTAAAAACTTGATAATTCTGTGATTTCTCGATTTCCTCACGAATTTCCTACATTTAGACTCCCTCAGAACTATTTTTAATTTTCTGGAACTTCAAAATTTTCCTACATCCCCTCACATGAATGTTCTTCCATTACTTTTGCACCCATTTGTTTTTTCTCTGATTTAAACTCAATAAAATCTCTCTTACCGTCGAGGAAAAAAAATAGCCTCTTATGCAGTTTCAGTGTCATTCCTCTGATGAAACAGTTTTCAGGCCAGCATGTTCGAAAATCGCGAATTACACGTGAACAGAATTGCTTGACAAAACGCGTCGTGAGGGCTCTTTTTTCAGCATGTTTCTCCACGAGTCGAGGGAAGAACGCACATTTTCACGCGGAGAAAAACTGTTATGTCCCTTCTAGCGTTGTGTCGCGCATCGCACTGCCAAGTGCCAGGTGGGGGCGGACTTTCCTCGGACTTTCAGCCTGAGTCTGCGCCCCGCGTTTAGAGTTACTTCCTGTATCGAGAGAAAAAAAGTCTTCTGGAAGTATGACAGTCCTCCATGGTCATGGAAAACAAATTTCTCAATTTTCATAAAATAGAAAAGACGAATTTTAAATAGGAATTGTCCAACAATTTTTATTTGAATATTATACTTTTGCTTCGGATGAAAGATCGAGAATGAGACATATTCGGAATTATTTTTCTTCTTTGGGAATCAGTTTGTCACACCCTACCCCTGCCTGAATATTTTGTCGGAATTGAAGTTTCATGATTGGCTTCCATTTTTTGTTTTCACATCGTGAGCGCTTTTTTTATCACTGTAATGCAAGTGAAATGCAAATTGTGAATGTGAAAATGATCGATACTTGATGACAGTGGTGAGAGTCGTGAGGGAAATATTTTTTTCTTTTTTCGTCAATATTTTCTACCTCAAGGAAATTTTTTCTCATCTGACATGGGTTCAACCTACTCTAGGTTTTCATATTTCGAAAGCACGTTTTCCTCCAAGTGTGTTTTTTTTCATTTTTTCGTCTTTTTCTCTAACTTTTTCTGACGGCAACTACTGGAATTATGGAGGATGCCATATCGCTCTTTTTACGGAGGGACTTCTCGTTCGCGGAGTTTGCATTTAAATGCACTTTTTGCTACTTAAGCCATCAAAAGTGTTTGGATTCGAGTTGAGAAGTTTTCCCGGATGATTAGTAGAGTTTGTGTGACTACAACATGCTTTATGGGACACGAAGGGAACGATGTTCCATTTCATCGCTTGTGATTCGGTTATTTATTATAATTTCATCAATTTCTTGGAACTTGAGCTTGAATGTTGGGTTCTTAAAAACTTCCGTATGATGTATAAGGAGGTGACGTATATAAAACAAACATAATGAAAATGACTCAAAAAATTGTGTCATAATACACGTTCGAAAAAAAATTTGGAATTCGAATTTAAAATAAGTAATCCCAACATTCATTGAAGAGTAGCCAAATGCATCGAGTTCTATGGTGAATGAACATTTTTCTAATCTTTTTTTTTTCGTTATTACAGAAAATTCCGTTTATTTTTTCGATCGACCTGTACAAATGAAGATAACTTTCAGATTTATTACTCATGACTGAATTACATTCAATATTCCAAGCACGGCAATGATAATAAACTCGGAATACAATTACTTTTTTCATCATGTAAGTCGTCACAAGAAAACAAACATCAAAAGGCAAAAAACCGAAAGAGACCTTTGCGGATCCACAATTTTTCATTCTTTTGTTCTTTTTCTTCTTTTTTGTCATCAAAAATCCATATTCGCGTGAAGAATATTGTCTCGAAAAATGATAGGGCCTAGAAAAAGAGTCTCCGTATTTTCCGGAACCTTTTAGCGCCCGTAACAATGCCCGTTGGCGCTTACAATGGCCCGGCCCGTGGGGACAATGACATGCATGTAAATGATTGCAGCACGTAGACATGCCTGATTTATACGAGGCTGTAGATTTCCGCTTCGGAAATTTCGCGCACTGTGTAATGTTGCTCGTTTCATTCACGTCAAAGGAGTCCACCGCATCAATAGTATGAGTCTAATGAAATTTGGTCGTGTTGAAAGTTCACGACAATTTTTTTCAACATACTTCTCGTGGCTGGATTTATACTTATCACGCAAAGAATGTCGATAATTATGATTCGATAGCAGGAAGTCAGAAATAATTACTGTTAATTCCAGACAGAAAAAAACCCAAGACCTTGAAAATTAGACGACTTCTCAATATTTTCATGGTTGTGGTATACATATTTCATTTCTATCCTAGCTTAAAGGTACAAGATATGAGGGAGGTTAAAAATGAAAATACTGCCTTACGTGATTCTCGAAGGCTACCATGAATCATCACGATTAGGTCTAACCCATCTTCGCCCTACGACGTCCAACCGTCAAAGTGATTTGTGTGTATTGACTCGGTTGTTCTTTTACGGGGGGGGTTTCGACCTACGCGAACTAGGCCAGTGATACGTTCTACGTATAGTCCGGCATTTAAATCCTTGCAGGAAGGGAAATACTTCGTCTTCGCTTAGGTACATTCCCCGTGATGGAAATTCACAATATTTTCGATACTTTTAGATATTCTCTGAATTTCTGAACGTCTGAAATAACTGTAAAAAATGTTGAGTTTTTTTACATTTTATCGTGATTTTACGCGTCACTCCAGAGATTTTGAATATTTGGAAAATGGTTGAAGTGTCGATGATTGTTTGCGCATTTGCATATGTCAATAGTTTTTTTTTTCACTTCTACCGCAATCATGTGAAGCTGAAAATCTAATTTACGTACGTTTTCACGATTGCGACACAAGGTACTGATTCGAATGGATCGAATTTTTAACGATTATGATACTTGGGTATTGTGGATATTAATAGGAATTTTTTTTATTTGTAACATTGTTATTTCATGAAACATTAGAAATTTCGAAATTCGAAACAATCAAGATTTAGAAAAATAATTTGAAAACTAATGTAAGAAAACAGAATGAAAATACACGGTACAAATGAGAAAAACACAATAAAAAATGAACATCCAAATTGAGAAATCTCTAAAAATCATGGGGAATTCGGAAGTTTCGAAAAACTCTGAAACTTAAAAAAATTTGACAAGTTCGCAAGTTCGGAAAAACTTGTAACATTCCAGAATTTACGAATAGTACGGAAATATTATTGATATCGTTCATACATTGAAAATTGTAAATATTACACAATTTTTGTACAATTTCAGAACTTGGTGAAATATCTCTTCGAGAAATGTGAAATTCTAGAATTTTGGAAAAAGCATATTTATTGCAAAGCACATACAAAAATTTCGAAAAATTCAGATATCTCAAAAAATTGGAAAAACTTGCAAATAACGCACATTTCGGGAAAGTTGAAAATCTTATAAAATTGGAAAGTTATGAAAATTCCGAAAAATATGCGCATTTGAGACGGTTGTGAGGGTTTTGAAAATTTTCATTTTCTTCGGTTTCTTTAAGTTTGATTTTCTTGAGGAAACTTGAGCGTTTCTTGTATCAGTTTTCCAAAAAAACTGAGAAAAGTTTTTTCGATGCCGCGGGAGTGGTGACCAATGTTTCTTGTCAATGTATGATACAACTCCAACTTGGATTTTCAACAGAGTGATGATCAAGTAAATTTTCTCAGAATGGTCTCCGAAGTGAGACACTCATAATAATTGATAATTTTTTGTGGTAACTCTTGCCAATCAACATATAATTAGTGTAGATTTGGAGTTTATATAAGCACAATTCACTTAAGCGAGCAAACCATTTATTTATAATGAAGGTAGTTCATAGTAACAATATAAACATTTAGATCTGTACAGAATTATATAAATTTTCTAAAATTTCCTTCGCTTCAGTTCAAAAACTGGAATTACACATGTTTTTATGTACGAATTTTCAGCTTATACATTTTCAAGCAAATTTCAAATTTGAAAATTGACGGATGTATCAATTACATGCCTAATTGTTCGTTAGTTATTCCAAGATTTCAATAGTAGAGTCATTGCAAAGCGGAGACGTGTATATACAATTTTTTACAATCAATAATACATATGGTACATCTATATTATTAGGTTCTTTTATGCAATAACGAGCTGTCGCCATTCTCTGAGTAGAATCATTATAAAGTAATTTTTCGTCACTGCAGAGAACAAATAATTTATGGTTCATTATCACTGTTTTTCGTAAACAAATACGGTTACAATTATAAATCTTTACAGATGATTCGCAGATTTGAAAACGACGGATGCTATAATTTACTATCGATATACAGAAATATATATTTCGTATCGAAGGCACATTTTTCAAAATCATTCTTCACGAGAAATCCCGAAGGTTCTCCCGTTTCGATACTTACAATATTCGATCGAACAAGTGTGTACGTCAAACTCGAGTGAAATCGACAGAATTTACGAAAAATCGATGTTTAATCGTTGGGTTCTCAAAACTTGGAAATTCATTCTGTAAAACGTGAATCTTCGATCTCGCTGAGCTTTGTTACATGCATTTTAGATAAATACTGAAGCTATAATACGGCATTATTTCTCTTTTTTTTTTTTTTTTTTTTGAGTAAGGAAAGGGAGGAACGTCTCGAAAGATACAAGGTACGAAAACGTAGAAAAAAAGGCAATCCTCTTCTTCACTTAAGACCGTCGCTGAGCCCACTTCAAGTCATCAGCTCTCGGTTTACAGCCTGTGCATTTGCTTATGACGGCTTCCAAAATGCACCAAAACTGAAGTTTCTCCAACGGCCAATTTAGCCATCCTGTGGTAATGCAAAAGTAAGTCTCGTGGGGAGCGACGTGATGCACTCGGTGGTGTCTTCTCGGTAGAATAACGCGGTGCTCCTGTAACCAGATGACCCATCTGGGGAGACCGAAATATGTATGAGACCATTTATGGATCTGAAAGTCGTAAAAGGCGGGTATTAAACAATGTAGCTCGAACAATAGTAACGTGACTGTGAGCACAGTACTCGTAATGAAAAAGTTATCAATACGAAAGGTCCTGGTCAATTTTTGCATTTGTCATATTTTTCTTATCGATTCGTCTACCATTTCCGGAAAAATGAAGGTTTTGTTGTTAAAAAAGATAGACTCCATATGGAAGAACAGAATTGATCGATTTTATTTTTCGAAGTTTTCAAAGGTTTTTTTTATACTTGACATTACTAAATAGGCAATAGTGGAATTTTTTAAATAAGGGGTTAAGATTTCTCGTCGATTTTTAATGTTACAGGCCGGTCATTTTTTTATTCTTCCGGTCGATTTTTTTACTTTTTACGAAACATATGATGACTTGAATTTTTGAATCGGTTGAGGCCTTCACGTAGAAAATGCGGATTTGGGAACTAGCGCGAAACTTACGGATGTGGTGATAGGGGTGAGGGTGGCAGCCACATATTTTTTTTATATTATAAAGAGGTGTACTTCAAATTTTGAAAACTTGCATCGGTTTCGGAAGGTTCCATCAAAGCTCAATGAATTTCAAAATGTTTCTGTAGGTTTATCCTCATTTTTCCGAATACCAGAGAACATCAGCATTTTTCACATTTTAATTCCCTTTGGGTGATTTTTCATGATTTTTCATGATCACTTTTTTAGGAGATTAAAATAAGGTTTAAAAAAGTCAAGTTAATTACGAAAAATTCGTACTTGTAGAAATCTACAGTAATATAGAAATGCTCCGTTTTTCGAAAATTTCGATAATTTTCTTTTTGAATCGGTTTTCGAATAACTCGCGTATTTTTGTGTTTTACTGACACTCCCAATGTGACATGCTCGATAATATTTGTGACTTCATTCGTATGCGGAAAATACGTAACTTCTGGAAATCAATAACTCCAATGAAATTCCGCAGAGTAAGTAAACGGTACATCACTCTATTATCGAAAGGAAGTTGCATACTAAAAATCCGGATAGGTCTTATTTGCCCCATCCAAACAAAAGAGTCAAGCAGGATGAAGTAGATACTAGTTCAAACCGGCTTGAGCTACTTTCTCCGGTTTTGGTTCCACCTTCATTTTTTTCCATGCACGCGCAAATATTCATGTTTTTCGAACGTCAATGAATTTATATAACAGTTTCTATTATTACTGCGATAGCCAAGTTTTGAATTGAAAGGTTCCATAAAATTCTCAAGGATTCTTGAATTTTATTAATACTTGCCTGATTAGTTGATGCGAGAAAACACGCGACCAAAAACCAGTAGCAGGACCAATGGAATTTTTTCTGTATCTCCGTTTCTGGCAGAGTAAAAAAATCCCAAGCCAATTTGCACTGAGTTGGAAGTGTGACCATAAAATTGTCACCATTCGTTTCTATGAAATCGTGCCTCGTAATGCTAGTAGGGTCGATGTGATGCTCCCGGAATGGTCGAATAAAATTCTGTCAAAGTTCAACATGTAAATTGAAAAATGAAAGAATCCGTATTTTCTGTTAGCTCTGTTTGTCCCATTTTTACAAAAAAATTCGTCACTTCGAATGAACTTCCAAAATTAAATACAAATCGGAAAAAAAGTTACCCGATGGTAAAACTTCTCGAATTCTCATGTTTCTAGATTTTGTAAATAATTAATGAACATATAAACTTTATCTGCACCAATTTGATGAGTCCATTTTTTCGTTAAAATTCTCTCACTCAAGATTTCTGCGGATTTTCAAACAAAAGCACCTTTCGAAACAACTAATTAGAACAGAAACTTCGAATTGCAGACCACGCTGTTAATAGATGCTTTTAGTCAATGCGTCCCGAGCATCATATTTCATTCCGGAAATGCGTGTTATAATTCACCTGGAAACGCTCGTTATATTTCACCTTAGCATGTGTGCGTTAATTTCATCAGTGACGGTATTTCTGAACAGTGAATTTGTACATGTTTTACAGCAGTCAGTCTCGACTGAGGCTTAATTTCACGGAAAATCACTTTTCCGTGATTTTTCATGGAGAAAATCCCATGATGCATACAAATAGCGTTGATATCAATTTTTCACTCGGGAATCGCACCGGCGATAAGGACTTTTCTGCTATTTGTTTTTTCGTCGTACGTAAAATTTCGAAATCTCAGGATGATTTTACAAAGAATTTTCAGAACCTTCTAGGTTTTAAAATATGATAATATTTGCATGTCAGATATTCATATATATCTTGCATGTTATCTTGAAATTTAAATTTTTGCCTTCTGACACTGTAAACTTATTAGAAAGTAAAAATTCCAAATTGTAAAATTGCTAAGGTTGATTTTCCCATGCTTTTTCATACAAAAATAAACCTTACTTAAAATTGCATTCAACTTTCACTTTTCAATTGAACATCAAACCAGAGTTGCATATAATTTATTCACCTTTCCAAGGATCGGAAGATCAACCGAGCCCCAGGTATCAGCTGCCCAATGAGCGAATCCGGATAAAAAATCTGCCGTTACAATGCCGAAAAACGTGACTAGTGCTATCACATTTAAATTCTGCGTTCTTAGACGAATAATGATGAGGTAGAAATTTATCGCCATCAGCGATACGCAGGTACCGAGACAGATACATTCTTGTATCCTTTTGCCTGCAGGACGGAAAATTGGATTATCTTCATTGCGTTGTTTGAAAAATGAATGGCGGAATGTAATAAAGACTAGCGGAATTTTCTGAAGTATTCGTTGAGAGGAGTAACGGTTTCCGCGCGGTTTATTGGATATTGAAATTAGTATTCATTGCTACCCACGACGGATAGAACAATGAGCGATTTGTTGCAAGTGACGCTGCGAGAATATTTTGCGGTTGAGCAATTTTTTCGTAGTTATGCAGGTGGAGAATCAATGGCGTGCTTGAATTGAAGGATTTTTATAAGATTGATGAAGTGGAATTGAAATTTGCGAACTTTGGAACTTTGTGATTTGTAGTATCGAATTTACGTATTTTTAGACTGCAAGACTGGATCTTATCTTTTTTAGTTTTTTTTTAATATCTGATTTTGTGTATTATGATTGATGATTTTGTTCTTTTTCGGATGATTCTATATTGATTTTTAGGTTTTTTTTTATTTTTTTTTTCTTCGACTGTAATGTCTGGACTTGTGAGTTTCAGAATTTGTACTCTGAAATTCCCAAATTATGGAATGTGACATTTTCGTGTGTTCTGATCATCTGAAATTCTGTTTCGAAATTATGATGTTTCGAATCCTGAAATTTGAAACTGAAGATTGGATTCTATTATAATGTCTCTCAGAGTCATAAATAGTGATACTGACGCTGAAACTTTTGTGAATATAATATCAAATAACCAAAATGTAGGAATTTGGGAAATGTTCGGAACTGGGAACAACAAATTTGAACTCTGAAGATTTGGATAAATTCTATTTGAAATCCAAGCGTAGGGAAAAATACCGATTGTGAAACTCCATTATACTTCAAAAATTGTATTTTTTGAAAATTTCATGAATTTCGGGGATAACATTGTAGAATTCAGAAATTTTTTCCATTCCTATAATTTTGGAACATTCGGAAATTTTGGTAATTTTTGAAGATTCCGATAATTTTTAGGAATTTCGGTATTTTCGAAAGTTTTCGTTATTTTCGGAAATTTCGATAAATTTCGGTAATTTTTTAAAATTCCGTCTTATTCTGAGAATTTTCAAATATCGCTAGAATTTCGAAAATGTTCGGAAAAATGAAAATTTTGAGACTTTAACTAAGGTTACCAGATGGTCCCAGTAAGAAAAACTGAAATTTCACGACACCCCCCCCCCCTCCCCCTCCCCGTGAAAATACGTAAAATCTCATAATCTTAGAAATATGTTGATTTGACTACGAAAATTGTATGTGAGCAAAATCAGAATATAGAATTTTATTGATTAGGGAATTTCGGTTTGTGAAAAAATTTCTGAAACTCAATACTGTCAATTTTTCAACTTGATTCCGAATCCAAAGAAATTAGAAGAAAAGTCAGATACTGTCAAAAATGCAAATATTCGATTTCAATCTTTAGAAGTCCCAAATCTGAGGAATCCAGACATCATTCCAAAACAGAATTTCGGTCAATCTCAAAATAATGATACAATAACGGCAATAAACAAAAGTCGGAAACATTAAGTCAATTAAAATGTAAATCACCAATGCTATAGAGATTAGCTAACTCTTGTGCTCCCTTGTGACTAGGACCCCACCGCGGTTCGATTTTGTCTTCCGGCGATTTGAGTATCACAGAATTGGCGTTCGGGTCGTCCTCGAGCATGGAATTCTCATAGATTTGTTGATCGGTTTTGACGGGTGCCAGAAAGTTGGTCGCCACGCAGCGTGCCGCGGAAGCAGCCTGCTCCAAATGCGACATTGCATTGTGTCGCATCGGGATGTATATCACTGATCCTGTCAACTATCGTATCGAACAAATACAGTTGATCCATCTAAAATCCATCTTAAAAGAACACAGGAAAGCCTCCAGACCTGCTAACTTTCCCATTTGTCAAGCTTTTCGATCTGTTTACATTGCACTTTATAGAATTGTACGAACTTCAGAGGCTGCATAAAAATCTAGATGATAAAGTAAATTTTTCGAAGGATGACAAAAATAGTATAGAAAAAATTGTTCAAACTGAGATTAAAAAATTCTTATTTTCCTACTGGCTGATCGGTTTTTGTTCGCAGTGAAAAATTGAAAAGCCGAGATGTACGAATTTATACGTAAGGAATTTGAATTCGGAAAGTTCACAACAAAAAAGTGATTCGCATTGGAACGAAGCAGAATTTTTAATTGAAGAATAAATGAATAATAAACTTTAATTCGACAATTAAAACTTGAGAACAAAGACTACAATTATTGATACATGTCACAAAAATCTAAACATTACGAAATGTTACTGTAAAATGTCAATTACAAGAGTCCTTATTTCGAAAGTAGAGCACTTAGAATTCGAATTATTATATCATATTTCAAACGCGATATATTGGGAGGGGGGGGGGGGGGCGCAACCCTCTGCCTACACGCCTGCAGAAAATTTTTTAAATTCGTGTCCACTTTCAGACAATTGGAACCCTAATAAAATAAACTCAGACGTCCCGAGATAAAACACGCAATTTTCAACACTAGTAATAACTGGAATGCTCTGTAAATTGGTAAATTTCACGTACGACTGAGGAAGTTGTTCCCCACTTCTGACGTTTAGTACAAGACTACGGATATCGTGAGAATCGTTGAAACATACCGTGTAGAAAGTAGAACTGTCAAAAAGTAAATGAAGGAATAATGCTTTATTCGAAATTCGGACCGATCGAAACGAAAAATGTGGAAAAGAACCTATTGTTGACGTGACTCGCTACAGACTGATGCTTCGAATTAGAAATTCGTTAAACTTGCGTTACATAAAAGTTATTTGTCGAACTCATTGATCGTGGCGCTCTACTTTTTTCGAGTACGAAATATCATTTCGTTATGGTTCGATAATATTATTTCGGAAATGGAATGATTGTCGTGTTTCTTGCTTGGCTTGGGTTAATGCAAGCGAGAGATTGCTCGTTTTTGTTAATTTCATAATTGAAACGTTTTGATTATAACAAGGCAATTTAGATGAGGATAATCGTTCTAGAATATGTTTGGCCATGTAAACAAAATGGGATATTTTTCGGAAAATTCGTGATGAGAAAAGTGAAATGGAAAACCGATGCATTAGTTCTTTCATTAAAAAATTCCATTCTGAATCGCTTTTTAACGCTTGATTATATTTTTTAAGTATGTTATAAAAGGGTCGTTTCGGGTGTGACGTTAAAAAAATTTCTTTTACGTGCGGTACTTGAGTAATAGAAAGTTTTGTAAGAACAGGACATTGAAAATATTGATTTGGTAATTCAACGTGCGGGACTTAATTCTTTAATGCCTTTGAAAACATTTGAAATAAACTTTGTCTCGATCAACTTTTCCATACGTCTACTAGAAAAATTATATCTTGTGTGAACACACATCAAATTTTCATTATATTCGTATCATTTTCACGTTGAAATCATCAAAGAAAAAGCACATACAGAAAAGCTTTGATGAGTGTCAGCGAATTTCTTTTGTAAGGAACTTTACGAAGTGAATGATAAAAATTGTCGTTCGTAACATAACTAGTTTTCTTTTTTTTCCATTGCGACATTCAATAACTCTTTGGTTCTTGAACTTCATCATTGAAAAAAATTATCGATCACTTTTCATCATTTGCTGAACGATATTTACGTGATCGTCAATTAAAATTCTGCAATTATGTATATCTGACATTAATCCGAAAGAAACTAGAAAATTCAATTTTTATCTTCTGAAAAATGTTTAATCCATACAATCATTTCGAAATCGTAATAATCTGAAGTTTTTCTTCAGGTCTGACTTCGAAGAAAAAGTTAATATAATGACTTCAATCATTTTTATCGTGCATGCTTCATGTATACAAGCCATAAAATCCTTGCATTACGATATTTCCATGTTCTTTTCCCAGTTTTATTTTTTTAGAAGTGTAATGATTTGTTCGCGTCTGTATACAGTGTATAACGTTAATTGAAGTTGATATATTCTCGAGCTCGAAAAGTGGAGCATTGTTTATGCACGTAAATAGTAAATTTTGATATTCAAAGTGCAGGGTGATATCATTTGTTTCATGCATGTTGAAACTAACGAAAACCCGAAGTGATAAGTTGTAGAGTACAGAAATTCAGACATCTCATTTTTGCGATTTATGAGATGTTTCCAGCAATGATTGCAGCGCGATAAAGATGATTGGCAATATCTTTTAGTCACGATGAGAATTTGTAATGATTGAATGACCACAACAAATTTGCTAATAATTTAATGAAAGTTCTCAATCAAAAAAACTGTGAATATTTTTTTCAGAAATTGACAAGAATGATTGAAGAGGTAATAAAATACCAAAAATTTCGGTGATTCTAATTTTCTACGATTGCAGACATTTTTCGAAATTCTCTTGTAACGAAAAAAATTCTGAAAATGTTTTGAAAATTCACAACAATTATTAGAAATAATACAAAGAGTCAGAAATTTTATTATATATCCCCGAATCATGAAATTTTGTTTAAGTTCCCATCAATCGTGTAAAATTTAAATTTTAGTAATATCCGAATATGCATATATTCTTCATACACATAAATTATCAAAATGATCCCCAACAATTCCATGAACTTTCTTTGCATCGCATTACACGGTCGATATAACAGCAAGAAAAGGCCGAAAGAAAACCGAACACAATTTCTGTGGAAGCATAAAGTTGGTAGGGGATTAATCGATGACTATGTCAAGGTGTTTCTGCTCAAACAAACTTGCTAGTAGGTACTTGTACTCACATTTGTGCGTGCGTCAAATCTATAGAACTTGGGTCAAAGAGCCTTAGAGTACACGAATAATAATTTTTAACACCCGTTTCTGGCATTGTCCTACTTTGCGTCATGAAAGTACCGTTTATTTTGTCGTTAAAGTTATGTATGTTGGCACTAGAAAATTTTTCCACAGTCAGAAACAAAACGTGTGATGGTTTTTTACCAGCGATATGGAATGGATTTTCTAAGTTTGATGGTTGTTTTCGAGTCACCATTTTTGCTGTGGAAGATAGAACCTTTCATCGATTTCATTCATGACCATCAACGAGTCATACACCAGTTGGGTTTTTTTATGTCAAGCCAAGTGTAAAGACATGATACGCATGATTGAAAGTTTAGGAATGACCTTACTGGAACATCATTTTAATCATTCAATGCTTACTCATGGATTGTTCCGTTATTGTGGGAAAGGCATGATAAGAGATAAGCCGTTCTTGATAAGGAGTCTGCATCCGTTAGGAGAACAAACGCTTTTTGTGTAACCGCGTTGATGAGATTTTCGATATAAATGATTGATTTCTGAACCGGGGGGGGGGGGGGGGGGGAGGGTTGTGGGGGGAAAATTTATTTTTCCCCTTTTTCGGTTTTTTTGAAAATCGGAAATGAAAAAAAATTCTTTATTTTACAAGGGAATGAAAAAATATTCTTGATTTCACAAGGGAATGATGGTATGCTAAATCTTTTTTTGGAATGTGAAAAAAATGGTGGAAAAATGAACAAAAATTCAATAACATTCACGTTTTTTATATTCCAGATCATAATATCAAAAAACATTGAAAATTGTTTATTCTTTTTGCTACCCCAAACCTTGATTTTTCACGTACTTTTTGTTTTAAACAGTCTAGTGTTTTGAACACAGAAAATTTTTATTCAGTGATTTTTTTAAGTTTCAAGTTTTCCTACCTACCTAATCATAATAATTCTGCTCATATGTTTTTTTGTAAATTTGACAGAATCATCAATTTTCCACAAACGTGCAAAAAATTGTCGACTGAGAGCTGCACCTATCACTTGTACATTATATTAGAACTCTTTCTCGTGCCACTTTAATGGTATCTCATTTCCATCACGCTAAAAGTAAAAACGCGGATTACAGCGGTTAAGTCGAGGGATATACAGATAAATATCGTAATTCGTGACCAACTCGCCGTTATTTAATAGCACAAAAAATTGTACACAAGATTGTTCAGTATTTTCCTACCAGCAATATCCCAATTTTTCGATAATAATAAATAATGAGCAATAAGATTATAGGTACAAATACATTGTTAATAAATAAAACAATGTCATACTTTTTTGCATGGAATGAAACGAAGTCAATAAAAATTCAAGTGTATCAACAAAGTCATAGTTAACTACTTCGTTACATGTAAAGCACGACCGTTTAATGATTATTTCAAAACAATAGAACAACAAATTCTCATTCTGATCAATATCCTTAATCCAAGGGAAATTAAAAACATGTTATTTGCATGAATCAAACAATTTTCAAGAATATTTAAAAGATGTTCGCAAAATTTTATGAACAATTCATATTTCATTTTGTATGGGTTTGTACACTCCGCAGTTTTTGCTAGTATTTTATAATTAAAAATAATTCTCAATCTTTGGAGAATTTTCCGGAAATTGTTGTGTATTCCATCATAAATATAGAAAAATCCAGTTATTTTCACAGGGTTGTAAATTTGTGTTGTTTATCTCATAAAAACTGAAATTCTTATTTCAGTTTTCTCTTTTTCACACAAAAGATTATGACATCAACATTCAAGCGTTTTCTTCTACTCGAAAAATAGTTATTTCCAATTCCTCTACTCTGTCCAATAAATAACGAAAAATTATCGTCCCGTCATAAAAATGAAGAATTTATCACTACGGAAAAAAATAAACACCCAAATCCAACATCTAAACCATTTCACTCTTTACACACAAAAAACAAAAGACTCTACCGTCATTCACTTTGACCTAGAAATAATAATTCGTTTGATCAATGCATGCGATGCAAAAGTTTGCGCTAATGACATTCATCGCACGAAAGTAGCGAGAAACTGGAAATGGTTAGAATTACATAATGCGGATGTGCGAAAACAAAGCCCGGCATCGATCACAAGCCTAATGAAATCTAGTGATGTACGAGCGAGAGAAATGCGGATGATGATACTCACAGAGTGGCCCGCGTACGCAGCATAAATTGTAGGTTGAGGCGAGCAAACTTCACGTGAATTCCACATGTGTCGCGAGCGCATAAGTTAGCATAATGGTCCGCACTTGTTGGCACATGACTGATATCGTGAGCAGGGAAAAGGTGAAAGAGAATGAGGAAAGGAAAAGTGGGGGCTAGTCTATCGGTCTAGCGAAAATAGAACCGCGTCGGCCGTTTGGGACCAACGTCGAGATTAGCTCCGATCCGTGACTAGACTAGCGCGCCACTAACGAAGCCTATTTCTTCGCGAGGACATAAGCTGCATATGCATGTTTATTCGACATTTCACATCGCGCAGCCTTGGCGTAATTGTTGTTTCCGCGAAGAGATGTTATGACGCAGAGCCAGCATGGGAGATTCGTGCGAGTGCAAGGGAAGGGAAGAGGAATATAGCATTTTGGCACGAGTTGTAGAAACGCGGGGTTCTGAATGAATGCTTTTGCAATGTGTGGGAGGTAGTTCAGTTGAGGTTACGTTTTTGCAACGTTTGAAATAGTAAATCTGATCCTTATAAGGGCTTATGAAATTCCTGCTAAATTTTCAGATTCTTTATAAAATTATAAGGATTTGAATTATAATTAATTATAATCATAATTTAAATCATAAAATATTAATCATTATTTTGTCAGATTTGATTGATTCTACAAAATTATACTAAAATTTTATAAAGATTAATGAAAACATTGAATTCACAAACTTTTCCACAATTTTCAAAAATATTCAAAATCGTGAAAAATTCCCTACACACGGAATTTGCTTTGCTCCCTCTTGAAAATAATGTTCATGAATTTCCCACCAAATTACGTCTTATCAGAGTCTGTCCACGTTCTTGTAAAAAAAACAACAACAACAAACTTGATCCAAAAAATGTGTCTCTAAAATAGAAGTAATTTATGGATACAAAAAGGTAAATTTTTATAAAATGAAGGTTACATATCAGACGATGAATTCATTACTCGATCGTTCTTTCATAGGAGAATACAATGTCATGCTCGTGAAGTTCAGTGAAAAATTGAAAATCGCGATAATGAGTAATTGGAGCCTGTTCTACATTTTGTGAGTGAAGTTATTGCGAAATATCGTAGAACGTACTCTTGTTATGATGTCACCGTTATTTTACACTTAATCAAGTTCACACGTTATTCCTTTCAAGATTATGGTACACTGATTTTCAAGGTACAGAGGAGTGGCAAGCCACACTTACATATCTAGTATGTAAATTGACACACTCGGAGTGGGTGGAAGTGTAAACTCAATGGGTCGACGCGTTTCAATCGTGAGTTAATGTATTCGTAAATGAAAATTACATTGTAGATAAGTAGTGGCGTGACTTCTTTCCGAAAAATTTTCTCTCTTAGACTCCATTTTTTCAGGTTCAGATTCACTCAATTTAAGGGAAAATTTTACGAATCAAGATCGAGTGGGAATTCCACTCAAGATGAGTTAAATTTTACTTTTTGTAGAGTGACATTTCACTCAACAAAATTACTTAAATCCTGAAATTTTTTTAATCGAAAAATCACCCTAAAATAAGTTAGATCTCACTTACTTTGAGTCGAATTTTACCTCAAAATATCAAAATAATGTAGGGAGTAAATATTTGAGAATACCTCTCGTTTTTTGAAAAGTGCTGTACTTTCTGCAGAAAAATGAATGTTTTTAGGAATTTTTGAAATATATGAATTTGGTGGAATGATTTATATACGAACAGTTATAATTAAACATTATTCGATGAAAAATTTAATGATGTAAGAATTATGGATCTGGAAAACAGTCATGTTTGTAAAATTTTAATCCATGAAATTTCTGTAAATCGTATGGAATTTCAAGACGAGTATGTGTGGAATCCACAGTCAAATATTTCGATTTCTGGAAACCGTTGAAAATGGTCATGAATTTACGCGAATAATCACATTCTTCGCACTCCAGAAATATCGGGTCACTTGATTTTTAGTGGATATGACCTATCGATTTAACTGTTCGGTCGAGTTTGATACGTCGTAAACGATACCATGGAACGGCAAGATGAATTTACGTTACGGTGTTTTGTAAGTGTCCTAGAGAGTTACTTGGTCATAAAGTTCCGTGGAACTGGATTATTCAATACATCAAGATAGCACAAGATTTTGGAGATAAGAATTCCGGAGTTAAAGTGTACATAAAAATGAAATTTCTGAATGTTTCTTTCATGTGGTTTTATGTTCTATGGCCAGAAATTGATCTCTCCGGTTGTAAGAGTAGGTGCAAACTCAGATGGTACGATGGGGACTCAAAAAAAGGCGAAAGAATATCAGTAGAAGTTCATGAAGACACAAAAGAAGTACGTCAAAATCAGTAACAAACCAGGACAGAATGAGACGAAAAATACGAGAAAACGGTTGAGCAATTTACGCAAAATTATAGTCAATTCGAATTATAATATACGAAATAATAATAACGAAAAATTTTGGGCGAATCTTATAAAAAAAGATTCAGTATTAAAATCAGATCAAACACGAAAATAAGAAGAGTACGAAAAAAAATAAGGAGTTCTAGTCACCGAAAAGTCAGACATTGATAGAGAGTGCGTGCTCCAAAAAATGCCATTAGAGAACAGGTATGATGAGAAATAAATCTTTATACTATAATACAGTCAAAAACTGTAAGAAAAATTTCAGAAAATATACACTGTAGTTGAAAAAAATCAAAAAAGTTGTACAACAAGTAAAATTTTCCAACGATAATTTTTTGAAACGAAAATAACGTACGAGGTGTTTCTTTGCAGCAATTTCATGCTAATGTCATCACCGATTACATGTGCGTTACGTTATCCATAAGAATAGAACTTCCAATTATCATATAGCAGTTAACACGTTATTTTCTACACATTTTTCCACCATCGAAGTGTCTGGCAGAGCAAGGCCATCTACTCAGGCAGCATGTAACGCGACGATAAACTCAAAAATCGATTTCATCCATGCACCAAAGTTTTGGTAATTCGTTTCGAAGTATTATGAATTCTTGAATGTCTCTTTTTTTTTCGTTGAGTTTTGCATGAGTCAAATATTGAGTAAGTGATGTCGTATAATTTTAGTGGGGGAGGGGGGAGTTTCTTTATATTCGGAAAATTGTAATTTATTTATTAGTTACGGACTATGAGATTTTTCCGAAATTCTGACATTAAAAAAAAAGGATTCTCCATTACTAATCGTTGGAAAGTTCGTTGGTGATTTGCTTCCTTTTGATATTGAATGGACGCCCTCTAGATTGCGCTAAAGAAATTTTATTGTTAGTGAACCTTATGGTAAAATTGTTATGGATTTGAGATATTAGTTATATGTATTGGCTCAACATAGTTACTTAATTTTGATAGTGAATTTTAATAGTAAATTTCCGGCTACTCTGTTTTCAAGTAATTGAATGTTTTACCACCAATTCGTTACATTTCATTCATTAAAAACGTTATCGGATTTATCGGTTTCATCCCAAAAATTTGAAATCAAAAGTTTGACTCACCTGGCGGCATAGGAAGAATCGTGAAAAACCGATGATTGTATTTCGAAGTGTTTCCCCGTTTTTTTGTAAAACAGATCTCAAAAACTCTTGAATGAGCTGAAATTCAAAATGCTAGATAACTAATTTTAAATAATTCGCATATTTTCCAGAATTTTCGATAATTTTAAATTCTGTAATTTAATTTCTTTAAAAAATTCATTACTCCGAATATTCATCAATTTTTCGACATTTCCAAATTTTTAGAAATTTTCGAATCAATCAAAATCAACGACTTTTCTAACATTTGAAAATTTCACATATTCTCAGAAAGATCATCTTATCAAATGTCCAAATGTTAGAATATTTGTAAAATTTTTAAGTTTTGAATATTCGAAAAATCCTTCAAATTTCCAAATTATCTAAAAATTCCAAAATTTCCTCGATTTTTCAGATTTCTCGATTTTCTAGTATTTTTCAAACATTCAGAACATTTTTTAAAACTCCTACAATTTTTATAAAAAAACCAATCGTCAGTTATCTACGGTTTTTTCGATGCCGCCAGGATTATTGAAATTGAAATCCAAAACTTTTGTACATATTAGTTGCATCCAATTAATTTAAATCCAAAGAATACCCACCTGCACTAGAACATGTCCAAAAGCTCCCCTTTCCCAAATCAGACAATCCTAAAACCTGCCTAAAAACCAAAAAAACATCCCCTAAAAACTTATATTCCCAAACATCATCCCCCCCCCCCCCCAAATAACTCCACCAATCCAACACTCCATCCATATGCAACATGAACCACCACACAGTTCTCAGCGCCTTCGTCTGTCTCACCCCAAAACACCCCAAGTCTCCCAAAAGGCATGCGCGTCCACCACGATAGTGTAAGGGGTGTAAGGCGTCTATCGTACAAGTTTGAGCTCTTCCTCCGCTCACAACATGTCCACTAAAAACTGTCAAACTACGAAATAATATGTGCCGTGCTCCCCTCGACCTCCCCCTCCCCCTCCCCAAGTGTTTAATACCGGAAAATTCGGGAAAAAAGCAGCGCCCGATCTCATTCTAGAAAAGCTCCCCACCGGTCATACTACTGGAAGTCACTTCCGTGGTTCGCGTCGCAGGGAAATCGTTCGTAGTTTTCGAAAACGACGAATTTCGAGTGCGCGAGTTCAGGGCCAGGGTAGTTTCCGACAAAAATAATAAGACGAGGTGGAAAAGGAGAAGGAGATATCGGCGAAGACAGAGACAAGGATAGAGGAGGATCGTATTGATCGTATTTCGGTGGAGCGAAAACCATCCCCCTCAGTCTGTAAGTGTGGATCGTTATTGAATTTGGAAAAATTATTGAGTTTTGTAGGTCTTTTGGGAGGAGAGGGGGTTCGGTGTAGGGGGTATTCTAATTCGAGTATCACTTTTATCGATCGCCGGGACATTGGCCGGGTCGCCATTAATACTCGTCTGTCTCATTCTGCTGGGAGCTTTCCCCTTCTTTAATTGCGGAGCACGATTGTAGTACTACGATTTTCCTTGCGTGCTTGTGATGTTTTTGGTTTTTCGTTTTTGCTTTGGATGTTAGTTTTTTTATGGTACAGGGGTGAATTTCAGGATTTTTGTGGATCATGCGTGTTTGGGAGCTCTGTGAGATTTTGGGAATTTCAATGGTTATTTTAGTGGTGCTTGGGAGTGAGATTTTTCGGGATTGAGGAGACTTTTTTTTATTTCATAATTTGTTCGACTGATTTCTACTTCAAGAAGTTTTTATTTATGATAGTGTAATTGTAATATTGTTATTGTATTTGGATTTTGTGTATTTGAGAAGATTAATGTTGATTTTTCTATTTTTTCGTTCAATCATTTCATTGAGCAGAAAATTATTTTTCATATTATTCAGAGTATAGCTTTTCCTTGTGAATAAGTTTTTGTTAATTTAATATTTTCATTTCTTCGACAGTAAGTGCATCTTTTATCTGACCAGAACTCAGCTTAGGGCATGAAAAAATTAATGGTTCCGTAAATAATAAGCTAATAATTCGAAATTTAATTTTTTTATATTTTTTATATAAAGAGTTTAGAACTTTGAAATTCAATAAACATTTAATGACCTAATTATATAAAAAATATCCAAATGAAACAATTCTAAACTGAAATCTCGCTACGAGAGTCAATTTTTTGCATCTGGGTCCACGAATTTCGTTCTAAAATATTAAAAATCATGAAACAAATTTCGTAATGTTTCCATTTGTAAATTTGTAAGATATCTAAATTTCGGAATGTGAAAATAATATGACGAGTAAATCCATAAATCTGTCAAAACGAAATCTTAAAAAGATTTGTGGAATCAGAATTCTGAAAATATGTATTCAACAAATGAAAATCATTTATCGTTGAGAATTCTAAAATTCAAGAAGTTCATATACGGACATTTTTCGAAACAATTTTCGAAAATTAAAAAATTATAAATCACGAGTTCGAAAAAACTAAAGCAACAAAATATGCAGGAATCCGGAAATTTAAATCATGAATTCCAGATGAAGAAATAGATTCGAAAAAAAAGATTTGTAACAAATAAGAATTAGAGAACGCACAAATTCGTAAATATTCGTATAATTCAGTTTGGTACAAAGTTCTCAGCCCTGAGTATGAGAAATCACTCAAAATAATTTCGAGTATCAGAAATCATAGTATCAAAAAGCTATAGTTAATTTTGCCTCAATTTGAACCATCTACCGGAGTAAAAAACTTCATGTATACTTTCAGAAAGGTTTACATGTTGCAACTTTCGTCTGCATGTCATACATTTTCAATGCTGTGAATAATTGTAGGTCATCACTTCGGTAATGCTGTTTTAAAACGTATTAACTTGGAAAATACGTTGTAGTTCTCCCTAATTCCATCGGAGAGTACTTTTAAGTGAATGAGAGACGAGATTTTAATGAATCGATCGATGCCCCAATAAGCGCATGACGTAGAGTGTGTTTATTTCCAGATGAACGAACTATTAATAATCAGATTATCTGCAGCACATGAAAAAGAATATCAGTCAATCAGAAGTATAAGTTTCCACATTATATAAAATTATTCGAAGGCTACTGCTGGTGATATTCTTATGACTTATTAGAATAGAAGATAAAACGAGTAAATAGTGAACATTTTTTCGAAATATTTTTTAAGAGTTGATGAGGAGAAGTCATATCGTTTTTTCAGAGAGATGTGAATTTTTCAGAAGAAAAATATTTAAATCGTAAATTGGTATAAATAATATCGAATTGGAATGTCTTGTAAATACGTAATCTATCCCGAAACAAACGATAAAATCAACTGAGGATAATTGGGTGCTAAAAACTAATGATTTCTGTAGAATTTCTCAATTTTGTTGAGAAACGTTAGAAATACGAGAACTTACAGAAATACATTAAATTTTAGATAACTTGAACTTAATTGATAATAGCAAGCAATACCTACATATTTCACTCATTTTTCAAAAACTTTCTGAAACTTTCCGGAATAGTGGACACGAAAAATTTTCTATAATTTCTTCAGATGTCTCGAAAGCTTCCAAGTTCTATTAAAATTTACGAAAGTTCTCAACAGTAATTCATCGCAGAGTTGTAAGAGGTTCTCGAAAAATAATCGAGTTTCCGTGTCATGAAAAATTATGCGAAATCATGGAAAATTCTCCACAATGCTTTCGATAATCGAATGTTTTCTGAAATTTGGAAACAGTTAGGAAAATGGCCACGATTTCACACAGATTTCAAAATTTTCTTATCAGCTCACGAGAGTCCGGAAAAATCTGGTCCAAGTTGTGGAATATTTTTAAAAATCTTAAAATATCATTAGATATTTCTTCCTTGTCGTATAATGAGTCGAGGACTCACAATTTACGCGTATTCGTGTTCCAGAAATCGAGAAAAGAAAATCTAAACAATCAACGATGGGGACATTCTGTAACAATTAAGTTGAAGGAGAACAGACCGACCAGTGGTTTGTGGCATGCTCTTTAGGAGGTAAAAACTTGAACGTGAAGCTATTTTTTTAACAAGAAATTGCATAAATCAATTTTTATGTGGGAACGAAATTGATTATTTTTCATCACTCTTGGTGAATCACGAACTTCATTTTGAATCTCAATGTATACCCATTTTTAGGATTGTTTCCTTTTATTGAATGTTCCATTTCGTGTCCTTGAATATCCTCTTTTCTAACTGTCTTTTACTGGTCAAGAACTTCTACTTGTCTCTATCGATTTCGACTACCTGAAACCCTTTAACGAGCCACTTGAAAAACCACAGAGAAACTAAGAGACAGTACAGAAAAGCTTCTAGAACTGTCCGCTTCGTGACTTGCTACCCTCCTCAGCTTCTTCATCTTTCATTTTCTCAACTTGTGACATAAGAATCCATCGTATAGCGATGGTAAGGTTCGCTAAAGAAAAGATTATGAATAAAAATAGATCGAGAAGTGTTAATATTCAAGAATAGAGGCATACAAATTTTTTGACATAACATTATTCAATTGAGAAGTAATTCATCGAATTTATCAAATTTTGGCAGATTGTTTTTTCACCTCAGAATTGATCATATAAATTGAAAGATTGATTTGAGGTGAACTAAACTAAAAGAAAAAATATTATTTAGAGTTTTAGTCATTGCAAAACAACATCTAAAATGATAAAATGTCTCCACTCGTATGATTCAATCATAAAATTAATAAAATTATAGGATTGTTATATTAGAAAATTCGTCAATTCAAAATCGAAATACTAAAATTCCAAAATGCAGAATTTCTGCATCCCGAAGTAGGTCAGTCGAGAAGTTGTCATTTGAATCACAAATTTGAAAATTGTTCCAAAAAAATTCTCCCCTAAAAAAACTTCTGGTACTCTATATCTCATAAATGAATTATGTATCATATTGAGTTCTATTAATAATGTACTATGGTAAATATATGAAAGCTTCTGAAGTCCAATTATGTGTAGATATGCACATCAACTGTGAAATACACGTACTCCACAGTTGATGACATGTTGGCTTTTTTTAAAATGATTGCAGAAAGAGGACCCATGCAGTGGAGAAAACACGTGCGCATCAAGTACGGCGGTCGAGTCGAATCGGTGCGCGATGACAGAGCATTTATCAAGTTGAATGATGACACCATCAAATTAAACAATCAGCGTCGAATCCCGAATCAAATTATGGTTTTTTGTTGCGGACGCAAAAGAGATGTATGTACTAAGCCAAATCTTGATTAATAATTAGATTTCTCCTTACCCACGGAAAAAGTCTTATAACTTTTTCAAGGCGTCAATTATTTGTATTTAAAATGCAAATCAGAATTAGGGAAACTCCCGAGATTCGCCGAGAAAGTTTGAAACTCGAGCAAAATCGACAAGATTGAATGATCACTGCAAAAATTTTATGCTTTACGTTAACTATTTTATCAAATTTTCGAAATTCGAGTACTTTCTATACTTTATAGAATTTTGAAGGGTTATGGAAAACCTGATTAAAAGCTCGGAAATGTTTACAAATTCGAAGAACGTAATCTTCGATCACACTCAAAATTTTAAGACAAACTTTTCAAGTATGTAATAGTCCATAGAAATTGAAACGTTTCGAAATTTTGCTATATTTTTTCAAATTTAAGCACTTATTTCTGAAATTGTTGGAAGATTTTTCCTGTCTTGGAAAAGAAACTCATACAGCGAACAAACATCAAATTCCATACATCGAATAAATAAAAAGTCAATCTAGAAGTTGTAAATAACCCATGATACCATTATTCTCTACCAGCGACCATAATGAATATTCTTCTTAATAATGAAAACTTGCATGGCACGAGTTTGAATGTTCCGAAACCCAAGTCTCACGATGTGCGGCGTCCATCGATCTGGCTATCTGTGAACTTGCAGAAAGTCAAGTTTGAGCTTTCATACATCGTTACTCCAGCGCTTACTGCTCTTATTTAGGGTGAAGACGAGACTCTGCTCGTGAAATTACATCTAGAAAACTTGATTCTATTTTCAGACAAGTGCTAGACTGTACTTATACATTGAACAGGAAGCTGAATCGCATAGTTATCACATACATTGAAATATTTCGTACGTGTAACTTCATGTATGACATTTCTGCATGGATTTTGAACTAATGATCTCGATGATGTAGGCAGACCGAGTAATCAGTTCCTACAAGTAAATTAGACCATTGACAAAAACTACTCCTAATTTTACGAAAGTAAAAAAAGTATGTTCCGACGCATTTAAAGGCCTTTTTCAATTTTCTTCATGCTGCGGATAGAGTGGATTTTCTCACACCATTGGTTCTCCCCTTGGTGTCTGATAATCCATCGATAATGAGGCATAAAAATAGGATAAACATCTTCAGGTTTCTTCAATTATGATTCTTATTCGAACACTTATGTCTTTGTGAAGCTGCCCATCGGTGTCAAGAAAAAAATTACATTGAAATGAAAATTCAGTTAAAAATGGCCATTGAGTTTTCATTCAATTTTCATTGACTCAACGGTGTTTTGGCCCATGGAAATTTTTTCCATTCAAATTTCCATTCGTTCACCATTGAACTTCCATTCGATCGAATGGAAAACGTTCCATTGCATTTCCACTGAAAATTAACATTGAGTTTCCATTCCATTCCGATTGCATAAACGGTGTTTTGCCCAATGGAAATTTTTTCTATCCAAATTTTTATTTGTTCATCATTGAACTTCCATTCGATGGAATGGAAAACGTTCCATCGAACTTCCATTGAGTTTTCATCCAACTTCTATCGTCTCAGCGGTGTTTTGGCCAATTGAAGTCCATTCCATTCAATTTCCATTGAGCTCCAATAAAAACTCAATGGGCCGTTCTCCTACTTCCCTTGTAATTCTGAACCTTATGAGATTACCCTATGAAATTTTACAAATTCTTAACAAGTTTTTCCATTTCTTCTGAGGCACCTCATTCAACCTTAAAATAAACGGAGAACCCCATTAGAAATGTGTGAAATCTCGTAAAGTTTCATAATGTTGAAAGTTACGAAGTTTCGAAAAAATACGTCCCTGATCTTGCGCACCAGAATCTCAAACCAAGAAACATCCCAGCGTCCCGTCAATGACTCTACTACGCGCCCCCAAAAATCACCGAGGGGCCCCAACCAAATTCCGCCCTCACGACTACCGGTAGGCCCGCTGGGGCGGCAGATTGCCAGAGTCTTTCAGCCAGAAGCTTTCATCTCAAACAAATAAATCGTTTATGCGAGGAGACACGAGAAGGCTTGAAATGCGCGTGTGTACGCGAGGGTGAAATACGTATATATGACGTCACGGTGTTGCGATCGATAGTACTTTAATCCCATCGTTGGGGGTGCTCCAGGGGCGCAAGCGCCTCGCGTACGCGAGTTTTTAGCCCGAGATAGATATTCCCGCCATATTACCGCCACCATGGACTGAGCACGATGTGTGACGAAGGCGCTTTGGGCTGCTTTTGCACCCGGAAGGTAACGCGATTACCGAAAGTTACGTTTCCCCGATTTCTCGCGACACTCGTTACGCGTTATACCGGCTCTTTTCCACCCCAACTTGCATCGTTTCACACTCCTTTTTGCAGGATTGCTCGTTCCACTGTCCTTGAGACCGAGTGGATCGAGTTCGTGTGAGTGCGCGAGTGTACATGAGTAGCTTGATTGACGAAAAGGTGGTGTCGTTTTTTTAGGGGGGGAGATTATGCATTATTAGATGTTAGGCTCTGAGGGTGGTTGATGAATCGCTGAGCTAAAGGGAATCATTTCCTGTCGAGGGTGGGATTTTTGTTAGTGCGCGCGCACGTGATACCGAACGGTGCGATGGACCACATGGATCATTGAATCATCCGGACTGGGTTTTTCGAGTTTTTATTGGACGTTCAGGGTGGGGCTGTGAGAAGAGTGTCAATAGTGCTGATTTGTAGGTTTTAGACACGTTGTGAGGTCCTTATCAGAACTTTTCAAGGTGATGAGACATTTTTCAGGCCCGTGTGGGTTGAACTGGTCTTTAGCGGTGCCTGAAGAAAATTCTGATGAGCAGTTTGTCAGAAACTGAAGGTTTTCACTGTGGATTTGAAGATCAAAATGGGGAAGACTCAAAAAACGGATGATTCTTCATCTGTTTCAGGAGGGCCACGGTGATGTGACGGATATAAGTGCAAGTCCTGGGAGGCAGGCTCCTGTTAATCAGTTGCGTCCCAAGGACCCGCCGCCTATGGTCATTCAAGGTGATTTCAGAAAGGTAATTGACTTTTTTGATGATCTATCAACATTGGCACATGGTAATTGATTGTGATCATTTTCTTGTTGTTCTTCCGTTGGCGCAGGTGAGTGGGATTAGCACGGAGATCTTCAAACAAATCGAGACAGTTGAGAATGACCATGACGCTTCGACCGCTGCTGCCCTTGAGGCCGTTGAAAGACGCGGGGAAATGGTCGTCCGAGTCATCGAACCTCGTCTTATGGGCAGGCAGGCCGCGGAAGCGGCGAAAAAGTTCATCACGGTCCAGGTTGGTTTTCCTGTTCCAAATACTTTGATTTGCAGCGTTCTCTCTTAGTTAGGTTAAATCAGTGAAAAATAATCGAAAAAGAGAGAAGTGAGCCGCTACATGTTAGTGGAATATCATTAATTAAAAAAATGGTTTTTGCCTACTAATTGAATCAATAAATATTGACGGATCAAATTAGATAATTACTATACTCAAGAATTTAGGTAAATATTCACTGATGAGATTCGTGAATTTTTCATCAGATTAGTGAACTCCACTCAAAAATAAGTGAAATTTCAATCATTATAATTTTTTGTGGAGTTGTTAAAATTGTTCAAACGATAGATTTTATGATTCCATAAAATTGTCCTTACGGAATTTCGCGCATTTGATAAGATTTTAAATGTACATATTATGATTACTAATTGAAACAATAAAAAATAACAACAAAACAATGAATAATAATAAAAAATGAACTCACTCTCACAGTTGAATATCCACTAATTCAATAGTAGATTACTAAACTACTAATTGAATTAGTAAAAATTCTACTAATTCATCCTGAGAGAGTTTCATTTGTAAATATTTCGAAAATTTCACGCGGGGTTTCATTTATCTTTCAGGATCCGAAAAATCCCATTCATTTCGTAGAGATAATCAAAAGACCTGGGCAGACGCTGGGTCTATACATTCGGGAAGGAAATGGCGTCGACAGAAATGACGGGGTATTCATATCCAGGATCGCTCTAGAGTCCGCGGTCTATAACAGCGGGTGTTTGAAGGTGAATTTTCACTTCCCCCTTCCAAATGTAAAAAAATATATAAGTTGACTCATCGCAAAACCTCTCAAACTCCGAACTGAATTCAAATCCAAAAATTTTGATTTGTATCCGACGCACGTTCCAAATTTCAGGTCGGTGACGAGATTTTAGCCGTCAATCTCGTTGACGTAACGCACATGAGTCTTGATGATGTGGTGATCATAATGTCTATTCCTCGAAGGCTCGTACTTGCCACAAGACACGGCCCACATCAGCTTGTGTCACACAGTCGTCAGTCCGAACACAAAGCTCCGCCCGTTGTTGTTATTAAACGAGAGCTTAACGAGGACGAAAACGATCATTCTAGTAGTAACCATATACGGTACGATATCATTCAAAAAATAAATAATTCATCATCGAAATATGAGTTTTTTTATATTTAATAAGTGTGAATGTTCCAACTTAGACCTCACGATGAATTTATCAGGGACGGAACCAGCCGCCGGAGAGGCGACGGTCGCGAGATGCTACCATCCCGTTCGAGGTTGGGCTTGACCGGCCTAGGCTCGAATCAGGATCTTAACTCCAGCAATGGCGACCTTTATTACAATTCGAGACCCGAGGGCCATTGGTCTTATCAACCTCCACCACCGCCTGTGATAACGCAGCAGCCCAAACCTTCCACCACGCAGCATTTTCAACCTTACGAACGTGGATATCCTAAGACTTTGGAGAGTCTCGCTGAGAAAGTGAGTGTTTTTTGGAATATGTTTATTTTTGGAGAGGGTTGGAATATTTTAAGAGGTTGATGATGTTCGGGTTGTTTGAAAATAGACGCGAAATTTGGAAACAGAGGAAAATTTTACGTGTTATTGACGATTAACCGAATTTTAGAGTACGATAAGAATTTTTTGGATTGACTCAGAACTCGCGAAATATTTGTCACAATTTTTTCTTCGTGTCTGAAAACGTTGATTTATTAATGACTCCGTCATTTTTCGTCTTAGATTTTCACAATCAGTCTAATAGTTCTGAAATAAACGTTAATTTCCGCCATTTTTTTGAGATCGTTCGAATGTAAATTACGAAGATAGCTACGAAATGGGATAAATCGTCCGAAATTCGTTTTGAAAGCTCAATTGCTGTCGAAATGTTATCGTGCGTAGAAATGTACGTACAATAGCACACCACAAATGTAGCTGTCTCTTAGACATTTGTGATGGTTCTGAAAGCACCTATTACACCCACTTGCACCGCTCTGTACTATGTTTGCTTGCTATCGTTCTGAATAGAGACGAGATAAGAGATTCGCAGTGCATTGAGTTGCTGCATTAATTTACGATTAATGATCCTCGGCAGAAATATGATGCATTCTATGGTTCTTATGGTGTTTGAGTGAACGTCTTGGTAATGGTTGATCATCTTGTGACTGCGTTGTCGAATTTGTGATCGGAATTCCACTTTAATTTGTTTTGATATTTCAATTTGACATGGGAATAAATAAAGTTTGGAAGGCAATGGAAGTTTCTTTGAATAAAAAGGATTTTTAGGAAATTGAATGATATTTTCTGCAAATGGATAAGTTTTTTCACTGACAAAAAATCAATCGAGTGATACATGATAAGATTAATGAAAAATTGTCGATGTTTGTGAGTTTGATAATTTTTTATGATTTGTAGAGTCATTAGACGTCAAAGTGAAGTCATTGAGAAATGGGAAGATTTCGGAGAATTTTTTATGAACATCTATAGTAATTTATGGGTTAGGAAAATTGTATAATTCTTTGATGATCATTTTGTATGTATATCCTAGAATTTTCAATGATTTTCGAGAATGGATACGGCATTTTTGGCAACTTTTTGGAATTCATAGAGTGGTTGAAATTTTTCTTGAGTTTTTCAAGACATCTGGGATGTCTGACAAATTTTTCTGAAATTTGAATTATTTTCCATGATAGATCAGAATTTTCGGAAATTTTGAAGCATTTGCATCTACGTGAATTTTTCGGGGATATCTTACGAAACTCATCAATAGTGACTTTGATTCGTTGAACTTTGTAAAAAAATATAATTCCTTAATGCGGTTAGTTTCACAAAACTTCTGTAAAATGGTGAGATTTCAATTAAGTGATTTTATGAAAAGTTCAGGAAACAGTTTTTTTTTTTTTTCGTGAAAATCCGAGATGAATAAGAAAAATTTTTTTCATCAAATTATTATGAGATCACTCTAAAAATCGCAAATTTGATAAAATTTTGATCGAATATTTATGAAATTGACCTCATGAAATGTTAATTTTTTTATAAAAACTGAAGTTACTTGGAGAGGTACACGAAAAATTTTCGAAATCAACAAAAATCTCGGAAGTATCTTAGAAATTTTACCGGAAATGATGCCCTTATTTCCAGATTTAAAAAATAATCAATTGATCCATTATCATTTCCATGAAGTCAGAGTATTTGTTACGATTTTCTTATATTTCTCATCATTTCTGGAAAATTATTTCCGTATACGATCAATAATCCGTGGAAGAAATTTTTTACGATAAAAATATATGCATCGCTTTGACATAAATTTCCACAATTTTTCCGAAACTCATGAAAATTTCACATAGAAGATCTCGAAAAAAATTAAAAAGTACTCCATTATCGCATTTTGCTATGAACAAGTCGTTCACTTGCACCAACAAAAAGAAGTACTAACTCGCGCGCTACGAAAAATTTAATATTAGCCGTTTCCACACCTATCGGTCATGAATGTGTGCACAAATAACGAGTGAATTAGACGTGAACTCAAAGCATACCCTTTTTATGTAATTTTATGACTAATCGATTCTATGAATGAATGCTACATTGTTATTAACCAGGATTTCGCAAAGGTAAAGATTATTCAAATTCAACCCGTACTGACTAGAACTTCTTTACACGTACTCTCAAACACACAAAAAAGTTGATATTGATACTATTTTTCACGCTGTAATAAAATATTTTCAAAAATGTGATAGCTTGAGAGATAAAAAATGCGAAACTTTTCAATAATCTTCGAAACCATTGTGACACTTTTTGACTTTCATCGTCATCACAGACACAAAGTGAACATTCGAAAAAAATCCATATTCATGTTGTTTTTGGAAATTTTACGCCCTCAGCTCTGACACTTATGTAAAATATAAATTCTCACAAACGTACAAGTGCTTGCAATTCAGCATATAATGAAAATCGAGCTTGCATATGTGGTATGTTGGTATCTGCAAGTCATACGAATCTTTGGGGTCCCTTCCGAAAGTCAATCTGATGAGTCCATGTTGAGTCGAAATATATGTAATTTGAGCCACGGATAGTTTAAGTCTGTCAGATTGAGGAAATAGAGAGCAGTCATTATATATTTCGAAAAAAATGGAGTCGGTGATGATTTTGAAAATATTGTCATTTCTGTTCAAGACATTATTTTCGAAAATTGACTGACATTGAGTCGACTTTTGGAACGCATCCCTTGTATTAATTTCGCTTCAGAATTCGCTCTGTTCTTGACAGGATAAATGTTGTCAAGTGTTGGAGTAAATTTCTCGAATCGACTGTTTCCATGAGTGAATGTCTGAAAATTATCCTTTCGAAATATTGAAGATCATTATTAATTATCTAAAATTTGGAAAACAAACATCATTTTGACGTTACACTGCAATGAAGATCAATTTTTTTGATGATCGAAAGTAACAGAATTTTTTATCTAAGTCAATTTTAGGATATCATCAATTTTTAGCGTTCCGAAACATTTCGAAATTATTTTCTTGATCATGCAAACAGTCATTGTCATTATAAGTAGAGTCAATTATTCTGCATGCATGAAATGACTCGAAATGCATTGCACGTTGTTATCAAAAAACGAACTGCACTCACAACATGGTGTGTAGCCCAAACAGCAAAAAGTTTTATGTTTCGTAAGTTATAATCCTTGCTTTTTTGAAATTTGAAACGATATGAGAATTCTGTTGAAAAAGGTACTATACGAACAAAATTTTGATAATGTAGGAAAAAATATAACCGTAGAAAAATATATGAAGATGATTACAAATACTCAACTTATGCGTTCTGTAATTTGTTATCAATCATGATATAATGACCACAATTTTATCAGTAAATGTCTTGAATCATTTTTTTGGAATTACATCTCCAGTTCATGATAAGGGCGTAGGCAGAAAAAAATTCCTGAAAGTGTTTGAATAAATGTGTGATAATTTATAAATAATACTCATAAAACGTCATCGATAAAATTTCATTTGGTCATCAACAATTCATCATTATTGAAAATAAAATCTAATCATGATCCACTTTCTTAAAGAATTTGATTTGCGATACCGCAAAAACAAAATCATTCACAAAATTATGGATTCATTAAAAAACATTCACCAATACATTTCTGCAATCATTGATTAAATCACCAAAAAAAAGATGATCAGAACATTTACCTTCACTCCGAAAACAAAAAATGAATGATATCATACTGACATAAATTGTTGATGAATAAATGTTGAAACTAATGAAGTAAATCGAGCATAAACTGTTTGAATCGTACGTATCTTGAAAGTTGGCGTAGAAAAACGATAAGGTTTTGCTGAAAAAAATTCGTACGCGGACAATTGGATGAAATGACGAGCGGCGTTTGTCGAAATAGGTGCACTCGTTTTATACGGGCCCTTCGATGCCGTCGAACGGCTCGCGGCGAATGTCTGCCGGTACGGGGGTGCAATCCATGGTGGGCAGGGGCTTGTCGGGACAGCCACAATCATCTCATTACACCGGCTATTCTCAGCACGTCGGAGCCGGCCAAATCATGCCAAGAAGCGGCTCCGATCAGCATTTGCCGCGCGTTGATTACACCAGTATTACAACCCCTGCTCGACACACGCTTTTGAGATCGAGTTTAAAAACAGGTCGGTTTTTTTTTTATTTCAAATCATTCCATGGTTTCCCTCAAATTCGTGATTGGGGTGGCGGTCATTTTGGAGACTCCGTAATTTTTGGGTATTAAAAGTCAAAAACTACTCACTGACTGAAATATTCTGTAATAAGTAGATGGAAATACAGAAAATAGAGCTGATGAAAAATACATAAAATCATACAGAATTAACGAGTCCTGTACGAAACTACACTGAATTCCAAAATTTTATTTAAAAAACAATCGAAATAAAATTCCGAATTTCACATTTTCATTCGGGTCTTACGAAATAAGAAATCTCAGAACTGTGAATATTGTAGTAATATTCGGAAAATGAATAAAATAAATCGTGCAACTGAAAGATGTAATTAACAACGTTTGAAACTTCGTAAAATAATTCAACCTGGTACGGAGTACAGGACGTTATCCTCTCAGATTTTAAAATGTCCCCCTAAACATTAACCCCTAAAATATCGAAACACTGTATGAATCTTGAAGCAAAATCATAAGAATCTCAGTAAAAACTAAAAAAACTACATCTTAAAAAAATCATTATCGAAAATGCCGAAGAAAACGTCCAATTCCAACAAAAAAAAAAATGTTCCTTCAAACTCCAGGATCATCGGCCTTGCGCTACAACTCGCGATACGGTGCTCAAAACGACACAAGTTCACTGTCTCAACGTCAAGGCCAGTTCGGGACGTTGACCAGAAGACACAGACCGTCATTAGATTACGCTTCCGACACCGAAGCCACGTGTTCGAGCTCCCCTCGTTCGGCGTACTATTACTATCGGCATAACAATCCGACGCACAACAGCGCGGTTTCGCATTTGGCCACTTTATCGAGGAGCCATATTGGCCAAACTCCTGCAGGTGACAAATCCAATAAACTCGGAAATTCATTAATTGAAAATTTGTCGAAACTGAAAACTGAAAGTCAAGGTCACAAAGTATCGATTCGAGGAAAATTAAAAATGGACAGTCTATGAATTCCTTCCTCTAATTACAAATGAGTTATTGATGGAAAGAATCTCGTGTGCCTTTAACTAATTTGGTTTTATCTGTTTGGAATGTAAGGCCTGAGATCGAATTCTCTACCTCGAAGTGGAAGGACATTGCCGCAGCAGCCGGCCTTGAGGACGGGCTTGAACACAGTAGCTTCTGGTTTGATTGATCAGGAAGATAGTGATGGAGCACTCTCCGCGCCGGAGTTGCCGTCTATTAGACGCGATCGAGGTGAAATTCGTAGATCAAAAATTTAGAGAGCGTTGTTTTCAAACTTCAGTTTGTTCTCTGTTCATGAAAGGAGGAATAAGTTCAAAATATCTAGATTTATAAATTGGGAAACTTTTGTTGCTGAATTCGGAAATTCGAGAAAATATAAAATACAGTGAGATCGAATCATGAAATTTTTTATAGGCCGGATACCATCTTCACCCAGTGTTTTCACATCCGACGAATACAGAGCATGGCTGAGCCGAACACCTAGTACAAGTGCTCTTTACGATCAAATGAAGTCTACGGGCAGACCACCGCGTTATACGTACAGCGCTGAGAATATTCATGCAGCTGTCAATCAAGTATGCATAATAATTTGTCACTACATTAATTTGTCCATCATTTATTTATGTTTTATTGTTTATCTCAACGCTATTTTTTTTCTTCGACCGATCATCCATTTTCGAAATGTTGACATGATGAAAAAAAGTCCTAATGATAACGTGTTTCAAGATCTATAAAATCGTGTTCCGAGAAAAAGTAATAATTTTTTTTTGAAGTCTGAGTACGGTACGTACAATTCCTACCGACCACTTTCGAGCACACTAGACCGCCTATCCACGAGATCGGCTTCCGCACAGCAAGTCAATCTCGCGAATTTGAGAGCGTCCACGGCAATAAGTTCATCGGCGCAACGAGCGATGGCTAATCACCAACGACCCGCGTCTGCTGCGGGGAACATTCGTTCATCCCTCGTGTCGCAAAAACCAGCTCTGAGCAGCGCCGTGAGCCAACGAGCGTCGTCTGTTCGGAGGCTTCGGAATCTCCTCGAAATGGAGCAGACGAGAAACATTCCCACGCCAACCCCTACCAGGAATATGGATCAAAGACTGTTAGACATTAATCCTGCAGGTAGAGAATGGGCATTTGTGTACTGAAGGCGGAAAAGAAGGCATTGGGCCAGAGTTGCATAAGTAATTTTAACTCAGACTTGATGTTTTCGGATTGAAGTTCAAACTTGAAGTTTTCTAATGGACTTCGGACTTCAAGTTTTGGAAGTTAATGTTCTGCTCGAAATTGCAGAATTGAAATTTGAACTTGGAGTTTCCGAACTGGAGTTCCTAGTTTGAAGTTCATTATGGAACTTCAAGTTTGAAGTTCAACAGTTTTGAAAATGGACTTCTGACTTGAAGTATTCAGCTTCAAACTTAAAGTTCCCGAAATGAACTTCGGTCTTCAAGTTTTCAAAGTCAATGTTTAGCTTGAAATTCTGTAATTAAACTTTGAACTTAAAGTTTCCGAATTGACGTTAAAATTTAAAATTTCCGAATTAAAGCGTAAATTTCAAGTTTTAGAATGACACTTCAAACTTGAAGTTTTCAGAACAAACTTCAATTGTGAACTTATGAAAGTTAAATCAAAGTTGCGGAATGAAACATCAAACTTGAAGTTTCTGGATTGAAGTTAAAAGCTGAAGTTTTCAAAATGATCTTAAAAAAAGTTAATGTGTAGCTTAAAGTATTGAACTTGAAACTTGGAATTGAAACTTGAAGTTCTTTATATGGATTAAACTGCCAAGTTTCGGAAGTTAATTTCTGATTCGAAGTTACGGAATTCAACTTAAAACTTAAAGTTTCTGCTTCAAATTGCCGAATCGAACGTTGAACTTAGGAGCTTGTAGTTTAAAGTTCATTATAAAAACTTCATGTTTGAAGTTCAACAGTTTCAAAAATGGACTTCTGACTTGAAGTGTTCAGCTTGAACTTTAACCTTGAAATGTTCAACTTGAACTTCAAACTTAAAGTTGCCGAAATGAACTTCAGTCTTGAAGTTTTCAAAATCAATGTTTAGCTCTGAATTTTGTAATTAAACTTTGAACTCGAAGTTACCAAATTGAAGTTGAAACTTTAAATATTCAAATTGAAGCTTAAACTTCAAGTTTTCGAATGAAACTCCAAACTTCAAATTTTCAGAATAAACTTAAATCGTAAACTTATAAAAATTTTAATTCTAGCTTAAAGTTGCGGAATAAAACTTTAAACTTGAAGTTTCTGGATTGAAGTTCAAAGCTGAAGTTTTGAAAATGATCTTGAACCTTGAAATTTTGAAAGTTAATGTCTAGCTCAAAGTATTGGACTTCAAACTTGAGGTTCAAACTTGAAGTTTTTAAATGGATTCAACTATCAAGTTTCGGAAGTTAATTTCTAATTCGAAGTTACGGAATTCAACTTAAAACCCAAAGTTTCCGGATTGCAGTTCAAACTTCAAAGTTGCCAAATTGAAGTTCAAATTTTAAGTTTCGGAAGACCGCATTGACAGACTTCGATCAGTAGGGCACAAACAGAATTTTCATCCCCTAGGGCTTTTTTCCAATTTTCCGCCCTAGGGCTCTTTTGAATGTTCCACCCTAGAGTACAAACAATGACTTTCCGTCCGCCTCGCAAGCACAAAAAATTCTTTTTTCTGATATGCTCCGACACAAAGGCTTTCTGAACGTAAAAGTCAACTAATTCAAATACCCTCCACATATTAATAGATCTCATCCATCAATCATCCAAATGACTATTTCTGTCGTATTATTTTACTTCATTCTATCACCTTGTACATTGTTTCCTTTTGTATCTTCACAGAGTTCCTCAAGTATAAAATAGAAAAACCGCCAACAGTGGGCACTCCGAATTCAACGAGTTCTCTGTTGAGTTCCCTAACTGATAGCACAAGTGGCGAACTCGTAACCGGAGTCAGTGGGTTGCTTTGGGTTCATTTGCTTGCCGGTCGCGGTCTTCGATCGACCACTTCGTCCTCCACTGCTACCACGCCTTCCACGCCATCTGGTCAGCCAAATATAGGTATACGCCGATTGATTTCCACCTTTTTTTTCCATGGAAAGAATTCACCGTTTCTCCCTCAGTTGACGGTAAATTTTCATTTATTTTGCCGAAGTGAAAAATACGGAAAAGAAGTACTTTTTAGAAATTCGACAAACATGCTCTTAAAAATCATAAAACGTTTTTTTTTTTTTTTTTTTTTTTTTTTTTTTGTCTGTTTTTTTTTTT